>MCJB01048566.1:61617-127237 GCA_002018475.1 Nicotiana obtusifolia
GGGGGGGTGCACTTAGATGGAGGTTTTAATTATTTAGCTTGGGCGTCTTCTATTGAGTTATGGTGTAAGGTTTAAGGTGCCAATGATCACCTAACTAAAAAGGCTACAAATGTTGATGAAAAGGTTGATGCTCAGTTGTGTAGTTATTTGTGGGTTGATCCTAAGCTAATGGACTTGTTTTGACTATTTCAAACTTGTTATTTAGTTTGGCAAAACACTTGTGCTTTATATGCTAACAATGTTTCTCGCCTTTATAATGTTGTTTTTGAATGACTAATTTGAAAAGGCAGGAATTAGACATGTTTAATTTGGGACAAGTTCAGGCAGTTATGGAGGATCTTATGTTAATGCAAGTTACTGCCAGTTTTGAGGAACAGTTGGAATAGTGACAAAAGATGTTACTAGTTCTCACACTTGTGGGGCTTCCAAGTGATCAAATTTTAGCTAATCCAACTATTCCTATAGTAGACGAGGTGGTCTCTTGGTTACTACGTCTTACCCCTCCTAGGTCACATAGTGGTCCCCTTACCATCATTGGATTCTTCTGTTTAGCGTCATAGATTGTGGGGAATCGAGGTGGAAGTTGTTTTAGAAAATCTCAACCTAAGACAGTCTCCTCAAGCATGGTTTACCAAGTTTAGCACAGTTATACAAGAGTTTGGCATGACATGGAGCGAAACTGATCAATACGTATTTTATCGACACTCACTCTGATGTGTGTATCTCTTTGGTAGTCTCTATAGTTATCACAACCGGTGATCAAGGGGCCATTGAAAGCTTGAAGCAACATCCCTCTCAGAATTCTCATACCTAGGACCTAGGTAAATTACAATACTCCTTAGGTATTGAAGCAGCTTAGTCCAGATCAGACACTGCCATTTCACAGCACAAGAATGCTCTGGACATACTTGAGGAAACAGGGATGACAAACTATAGACCTATTGATACTTTTATGGATACGAATAGCAAGCTTTTGCCAGGTACCAGGAGCCTCAATGACACCAGGAAATATACGAGATTAGTTGGAAAACTGAATTATCTCGCTGCAATACGCCCTGATTGGAATACAGTATTATATATTCTTCGGTATATCAAGTCTGCTCAAGGAAAAAGGCTATTTTATAAGAATTGAGGACATGAGAAGATTGTTAGGTATACAGATGCTTCACCCTCTCACGCTCTACCTCTGAGATCGAATTCTTGTTGGAGGCAATTTAGTATCTCGAAAGATCAAGAAACAAACTGTAGTTTGTCATCCCTGTTTCACTTCAAAAAAGCGTACGTTTCGCTTCTCACTTCATGCTTTAAGCGAAAAGGGGCTTGTCGCTTTTCCTCGCTTCACGCTCTTCGCAACACTGGTGTTGAATATAGAGATATGCTCACAGTCAGATGCGGATCAAGCCTTCTGACACCGGGTTCAACCGAACCCATGACTTTCGATGCGTAGCATAATTTTATGTGTAAAACTTCACTAAGACTGCAACAAATAATAGATATGAACCTATAACTTTAGAAATACAATCAGTTCATGCTAAGAACTTAAAAGTTGAACCCATAGAGTTTAAATTTTGGATCAGCCTCGAATGACAGTTGCGACTTATGAACACATATGGATTAGACAACTACCGAAAGTAATGAAGTTTGGAGAAACCACTTAAATGGAACTTGTTGTGATAATCAAATGCATCCCATATTGCTTCAAACCCAGTATTCCATGAGAGGATCAAGCACATAGAGATTAATTGTCACTTTGTCAGAAAAAGATATTCTCAGGAATATTGTCACGAGTTTGTAAAGTCCAATGATCAACTTGCAGACATATTTACCAAATTTCTTGCAGATCCTCGAGTTAGCTATGTATGTACAAACTCGGTACATACGATGTTTATCAACTGCTTGGAGATGAGTGTTAGACAGGCCAATATAATCATACACATTAGTGACCCACATTGAACAAGTGTAAACTACTCATTATAAATAGGTAGAAGCATAAGCTGTAAAATTCACGCAGTCCCACAAAGTCTTTCTCTGTATTTCTATTACTTACATTCCTAATCTGATTCCCCTCTTTTCCTCTAAGTTGCTCTGACACGGCAATTTAGGTGCCGCACCCATGATGACACGACACTAGTATGGGTGTGTGTATGGGATCCGTACCGGATGTGGTCAAACAATTTTGGGTACTTTGACCACAACAGATTGAAAAGTTTGAGACGAGATACAATTTGATTCCCGAAATCAGAACCAAAACTTGGGTAAATTCGAAGAAATAACATACCTTATCTAGGAAATCAATCTATTACTTATCTATAACTTGGGAAAAAAAAAGAAATTCATATTTTACAAGCTATGCATAAGTATTCCACAAAATTTCTCATAATTTAGAAATTTTTTTAATTTTTTATATTTTTTAAATTATTTTTAGCCGGATCCACCCACCCGTATCCATACTAAGATCCGTATCCCCAAATCTTAGAATTTACATCTTGAAAGATCTGACCTCTAGATCCGCACCCGAGTCCGAGCAACTTAGCCTTTCCTGCCAATGCTTCTTCTTCCAAACATCAAATTCCTCCTCTTCCCTTATTCTCTCAGATTTACTTGCTTTTGCAGCTAACTTTTCCTTCTTTTGATCCTCAGTACTCAGTAATGTCAATATTAAGACCGAAATCATGCGCATAAGATCGTATTCTGTGGGAAGAAAAGACAGTAGGAAACCTCCCTGTAGCTTTTGTAAGCTTTTATTTTTTGAAAAGGTAACATATTATTATATATAAATAAAAGCCTACACAAAAGCTGTGAAGTCACCCATTATTACAAGGCCTAATTAGAAAAGACACTCCTAATCCTTTATCTTCTCATAAGGATTCTAAAACATCAAAAATAGATTCATGATCTTCTAAATATTCTCTTTTACACCAAAAATAAAAAAGAACTAAACATTTTTATTTCATCTTTTTAATGTTACTATATCTATCTTCAAAGTATCTTTGATTTCTTTCTTCCTAAATTGTTCACCATATGCAAACTGGGACAATCTTTCATCTTTCTTTATGACCGGGTAGGTTGCCTTCTTTGTTCCAACATGTAAAAACTCCAAGTATTCTTCTTGGCATAACCCACAATATTCCCCTCAAATTGATGAATACCCTCCATAATCGTAAAGTCACTCTACAGTGCAAAAAGAGATGGTTGATTGTCTCTGCCTCCTCTCCATATAAGTAACATCTAAAACATAGCTAGAATCCTCTCTTGATCAAATTATCCCGAGTTAGAACTGCCTCCTTTGCCAACAACCATGTAAAGCATGCTATTATAATGAATTTAACCTTCCGGATCAATTTCCATGGCCAGTATCCAACCCAATTTTAAGCTTTTCATAACATAGCATACAATTAATCAACCTCCTAATATATAGCCAATGTATGCTTGTTTAGAAGAGTTATCATACCCCAAACCATGAACAAGATAACCAACTTTAGAATAATATGAGATAATAATCAGCTAGAAAACTTCCACTTTTGCAAATTTGCCGTTCTATTTGTTTCTTTGTTTCTTATTCCCTAACTTTCTTCGTATTGTTTATGTTCTTAACCCTTTTTTCAATATTCACCAAACTCTTTCTTCTAGTTAATCCTGCCGTAAACCCAGTAGTATTTCATTCTACATAAAGTCTCGCTTCTTCCTCTACTTCAACTTTACTTGATCTTCTCCGTGTTAACTCTTCGCTTTCACCTTAACATCCAAATTAGTTTGAAAATGAAAAATAAAAATAAAAAATAAAACAGCTAAACTTTTTCCCTGGGGCGAACAGTTGAGAGAAAAACTTGGAACTGTAATGACAGAGGACTGGAAGCTGCAAATTAGTCTGATAAGGAATATAAGGATAAGAAATGGAAGGAAATAGTGTGAAAATTTTAAATTCCAAAAAGTCCCTCTGTTTTACTAATTCTTTCACTAGAGGAGTCAACCTTTTAGAAAGTGTAAAATACACGTATTGGTGCCCAAACAAATATAGAAAAGTAGAAAAGTTAAGTGGGTATGTCGTTAAAAGTGGAAGTTTAGTAGCCACGGGAGCAAATTAAACATGAGAAATAATGAAGAGCAAAAACCAAATGTAACTGCTTTTTCACATCTTACTCAACAACAGCAACTCAGTGCCAAACAAAGCTGGGGTCGGCAATATGAATCCTCACTTCTTTCTTTAAGCTTAACTTAAATAAGTATAAGTATATATATGTATGTGTGTGTATATATATATATATGTGTGTGTGTGTGTGTGTGTGTGTGTGTGTGTGTGCGCGTGTGTATATATATAGTAATAATAATAAAAAAGATAGTAATAATATTAAAAGTTCTCTAACAAATTTGAAGCCTATTCCTAACTAGTAATTATCACCTATATGGATCTTTTTCTTCCATTATGCTTATCTTTAATAAAGTCTACATTGATTCCAATGATTTGCAGGTCTTTCAAGACAGCTTCCTTCCAGGTGATTTTAGGTCTACCTCGTCCCTTTTTAACACCTTCCCTCATCATAGTTTCACACCTATAGACCGGTGCATCGGTAAGGCGATACAAGACATGACCAACCATCTCAAGCGACCTTCTCTCATTTTATCCTCAATGTGTGCTACTTGCACCTTTTGGCAAATGTGATCACTTTTAATCTAATCTAATCTTATATGACTGTACGTCCACCTTAGCATCCACATCTCCGCAACACTCATCTTGTGGATATGTCGGACTTTAGCAGCTTAGCATTCACTACCATATAACATTATCGGTCTTATGGCGTTACTAATAGGACATTTGGAGAAATTTAGGAGGCGATTTTAAATGCAGATCAAGCCATGTTTTTGTTTTTAAAATATTCCACTTAGGCTCAATATATCATAAAGGTGGTGGAGCACTAGAAGGGAGTAGAATAGAGAAATAGGAAAACCCGAGAAAATAGAGAGAAAAAGAAGAGAAGAATGAATGAGAGATAGAGACAAAAAGAGAAGAATGAGAAAACAGAGAAGAACAGAGGAAAAGGGTGTGGCCTATTGGTTAATGAAGTGGGTTAAAAACCATGAGGTCTAAAGTTCAAATCCAAGCAGAGGCAAAAGTACTAGGCGATTTCTTTCCATCTGTCCAAACTTTGATGGACAGATTTACACGGTTCCTGTGTTGGGGAGGTAGCTGGTACCTCATGGAATTAGTCGAATGGGTGCAAGATGGCCAAGACACCAACGTTATCAAAAAAGAAGAGAGGAAGAGGGGGAAAAATAGGAGAAAAACCAGGAGACAGACTGGCAGAAAGAGGGAGAAAGAAAGATTTAACACCGAACTAAATCATTTTGTTCAACTCCTCTTCAAGAAGAACACAAGGGTCCTATTTATAGAATAGGACTTTTAAACAGTCAGATCTCCTAAAACAAATAAAACTATATCATTAATCAGAAGATGAAGACTACCTAGACAAATTCTCATCTCTAAGATAAGATTATCTTACTTTATTTCTAATTACTAGATAAATAAAAATAATATCCTCATGATCTACATCAATAGGTGATTAACTCAGCATGACAAACAATCTCCTCGGAGGTTACCTAACTACTTAAGTTCTGAACATTTGCCCGTACTTAAATGTAACAGCTGTGATCATATATCCAGAATAGAGTTGAGAGGCTTCTTAAATCTACTTGCACTAGATGTTGTAGGAAGAATGCACATAAGTTCAAAAGAACAACATATGGTCTTGCAAATATTATCAATCGCAACTCCAACTCAGTTAAGTGCCAGTGGTAGTTAATTGTCAAATTTTGTCAAAACCATGTAAAAAGCACCTCAACATTTGAAGTTTGGACTCAGCAGAACTAATCAAAAGCAATGGGGCTGCTTGGATTATGCCCTTGGCACTGTAGGTCATCCATGGAAAGGATGCTTATTTTTTCCTCTTTTTTTATTGCCCCTACAGTCAAGCTAAGATGATAAAAAGATGCTTTCCTGAGTTTGCGAATAAAGGTATCCACAGTTTGAAGCTAACTGCCACAAAAGTGCAACATGAATGGCCAACTATATCAGGAAATACACTAACCACTAAAAGTTGTTCTAGGCTTTCAAATTGGCCAGATCAGAAAATGAATAAGTTATCGGGAAATTACCAAATCTATGACCTTACGACTCCAAGGGCGTTCGAAAAGTATAGATGGCAGAGGTTAAGCAACAATCTCACCATTTTCTGGTGTGCAAAGCTTTCCATCCTTAAGATGCAACTCAAATCTTATCAACCGAGAACTGCATCTTATGATCATCATTAAGATGTCTCTGAACTCCAAATGGGGCATTATTAAAAACATGCTCAAATCAAACACAAATTGAGGGACAGTAAAGCTGCCTGAACCGCTTAGCAAGCAAAACTGCAGTAAGATAAATAGCCAAGCTGCTATTTTTTTTCTTTATACAGCTCCTAAGATGTGTTTAAATGACAATGATGATTATGCACTAGGCCTGACGAACAGAATAATGCAAGATAGAGAATAGAAAAATAGAATTACTGGATAAACTAATTGATAACTCTTCAATCAGCCAACCTTTTTTCTCCTAATCCTTATGAATTTAGGAAGGCTTGTTAGCAGCTAGATTAGATGAGTTATTGTATCACAAATAAAAGAAGATCCAAGAGTTGAAGTGCACATTATATTTTCACCTATGATTTTGTGCAATAAACATCTTTCATGAGGTGACACACAGTAAATTGAGTTATAAAATTAAACTGAGACCAAAAGACCAGTAAACTTAAGATGAATCACAAAGACCGTTGCTTTATTATAAACCTAGTCAGCCTTACCACTGCATTACGAGAAGAACATCCAGAAGAAATCAATGGATGGGTATGCTCCTTCACGAATCTTGTCACAACCCACTTATCAGACTTGTTAATCTTTACCAACATCATTGCCTTGCACCCTTCTCGTGTGCTAGTGCGTGTTTTTCTAGGTGGTCCATAGTGGTTTTTCATTTTCACGTAATAGCCTTGCTTGTTACACGAAAGTCGCCGTGAAAGGATTCTCTTGTCGACTTCTGAACGCCGGCATTGATCAATGCGCATGATAAACCCAACACGCTTAGCATAGTCATCATAAAATTCCTTGGCAGCATCTTCTGACTCGAACTCCATTCCAATAAATGGTTCCCTAACCACATTATCCTCACATGCAACTAACTGGCTTTCAGCAGAACAATCTATATCTATTGTAGCAGCTCCAGCCTCTAAGTCCACTGCCACACCAAAGTGATGCGCATTATCCAAGAAGATCATAAAGACATCGCTTTTTTTCATAAACCAAACAATAAGAATCACCCGAAGTTAAACAAGTCATCAAAAATGTCACAGGTGCTCCGCCACATACAGTCCGTACTTGAATATACATAAATAGTTGAATAACTTCAAAATATGTTTTTGTAGGTACTAAGTTCACACCCAATCCAATAAAGAAGTATTGAGACTAAGTGATACTTCCTACGGACAGACTTAAAATCATTGATCACCATGCCCACGTATATGCCCCAATAAAGCTGTTGGTCAGAAACATCCTATTGTTTACAGAATATAGCCAGGAAACGAAGCACAGCATTTATGTATATGTCCGTGTCTATGTGTTCAACAAGCGCTTGTTAAGAGAAAATATTAGAAACAATAGATGTGTAAAGGTTCACAAAACACTTGTGTACCATCTTTTAACTGAACCGTTTAGAAAGGTATATAATCTGCATGTTCATGAACTAAAGTTGAGCTTGCCAATTCTTTCCCCTTAACCCTTCAGAATTTTATTTCCATCCAAATAACTACAAAAGCTTTCACCGTAAGTCCTGCCGTTAAACAACTACATAACAATTTAAAAGGTCCAACAATTATCAACTCTTTACATCCTTCTCAGTATTAAGTTAGCTACTTCAATTCTTAAATTAACAAATTCAACTAGTCCATTTGCCAAGGGAAGAAAACAAAACAGAGAACCCCCAAAAGGACTTACTAGTATGGACAACGGAAGTCGGATTTTGATGAAAAAAACAGCCGATGATGCTCCACTTGGGACCAAACGAAAAGGGTTTATGGTCGTTGAAGCTTCAATTTGGATTTCGGACGTTTCTTCTCCCGATTCAGGCTCTTCGTGAAACACACATCGTTCATTGGCGCGTGACAAAGAAAAATCACTATGTAAAATGGAGTATTTATAATTTAGGGACAGGACACAGGAGTAACATTGTCCAAGGAAGAGTCCAACGAAAAATTCGAAAGAATTAGGAGTATATTAAAAAATACTTGTTAATCTACCAAATCAGACACATAAATTAAATTAAAGGAAGATTACTAGAAAATACAGCTAACTCCGTATTATAACCAAAAGTAATCCACATTTTTTAGTCTTATCCAACGTAGTCTATATCGTAGATACTTTGAAACCACTATCAAAGTCATATCGATAATCACTGTGAAAATTTGAAAACTTTTCTACTACTAGTAAGCTTCAAAAAGTAACAAAACACTCGAGAATAATAAAGTTAAAGGTATGAAATCTTTAAACAACATATATTCGGTCTAGACCCATGCTAGTGACCATATTAATTAAAGCGTGTGGCAGTTTATTCATCACTTAAACCAATAAACTGCGAATGTCTTACGCTCAGGAAGAATTAATCTTTTATTTTGTTGGCGGACATCATAAGGCATTGGATAGCAGATCGTGATCGGGATTCCTGTTAGATGATAGTTAAAATTAAAAAGTTAAAAACTTCATTACTTAGGTTTTTAACAACGTGGAAACTTACAAATGGGTTTTGTAATTTGCGGAAAATTTGACTAATTGATTGGTATTCCTTGTATTTTGAAATTGGGGTTAAAATTAAAAGCTATTCAATGAAGATTTGAACTATTTAGTCATGAACTAAAATTCGTAAAAGACGAAATTCAATTTTTATATAAGATATTATATAATCATACTATATTATAAATAGGAGCACTTTTAAGTTAGAGTTGATTTACCAATTTATCCATAAAAAACTAAGCAACAATCTTGCCCTTACAATCAAACACTATTCCAAAAACATGAGTGTATAAATAGGTAAATACACATTCTAATGAACATTAAAAAAAGTAAATTAGAAACTATCAAAATATAATGAATACAACAATTATAATTGAAAAACGTTATTCATACTTAATGTGCGTGAGAAAAGAAATTGTTCATCTTCTACTAAATAATATCACTCTTTCTCTTTTTGGCCATTATTTAGAAAGTGAAAGGGCCCTATATTTATGACTGTATGAGTGCTACTCCATAATTAAAACTATCACACTACCTTAATGGTGAAATGGTGCAAAATACGAATTACTCTTTAACAGGGACACTATTATGAAATCATCCAAATTAAAAAAAATATTTCAACTCATTTTGGAGTACTACTTTCTGATTGAAAAAGAGAGAGAGACGAAGAGAAGGAAACACATTTATCCATGGAAGTGGAGTACTCTATTTGAGTATTAATGTTTTAGCATATGACTCTGAATATCATCAAACTAGTTAATTATCCGCGCTCGTGCGGTCCGTAAAAATTATCAGTGAATAATTGAGATGTAAGAGATTTTTATATTTTAATCTATATACGCAAATATATATTCTCCAATTAATCCAAAACTCCCCATATTATTAATTCGCTATTTTTTTTGTTTGAATTCTAAAAGTAAAAAAGATCATTGTTTTTTAGTAATTGATCATGCACTATACTAATTATTTTTAAAACAAAACTGTAACACTTGGAAACTTCATGTAACCAAACACTAAATAATTGAGTAAACTCCTCTTGTTCTGTTACTCATTTCTTAATTTATGTTTACTTTTAAACTGATCTCCTTTTCTTATTAAAATTTTCACAAACTAAAAAATAAAAAAGCATTGAAAAAGGAAGTTGATATTTTCAATTTATCATATCAAAAGTGTGTTTATGCTCAAACTGCTGCTATTCAAAAGAGTCTTTCCATTCTTAATTTCTTTTATCATCTTTGTTAAAAGCGAAATTGTATGATAACATATCTGTAAATATTATTCGCCATTAGCTAGGTTTAGGGAGAGCTTTTGAAAATTAAGATTCTTAAAAAACATTGGAGTATTAGTTTTCTTTTTCCTCTGTCCCTGTTAATTGAGAGGAAATATTTTACTTATATGTGGACACGAATTATCATGAATAACATCTTTATAATCAGTGAAATATTCTAGTTACTTTAGCATTCTAATTAAATGCTAAGAGCACTAAATTTTATTAAAAACAGATATAGAAAAATAAAATAGACAAATATCTTTAGGAAAAATAAAAAAGAAGTCAGCTTCCTGTTGTCGGATTTGCTATTCCGTAGCCTGTTTTCTTTTTCCTTAGTTTTTTTTTATTCTATTCAACTTTTACCTGGATTGTTCTTCATTTTTGCCTCCCAGGCCTCTCAACTTTTCCCCTTAAGTAACAGTAGAACGATATCTCATCTTCAATCACAAAAATATGTTTCCTTCTCCATATAATTCGTGTTGCCAAGTGAACATTCTCATCACTCTTCCTTTAAATTCCTCAATCAAATTAAAAAAATTTCTCGATATCTCCCCTACGAGAAATTACACCTTTTCATAAAGCCTTTTACGTTGCCACTTGACCCTTCTCATTATGCACAACACCATCAAAGCAATCGTGAGATAATCTTTGTTTCTCTTTTGTTAAAAAAATTGTCTTTGAGAAGAAGAATAGGAAGTTATGGAAATAGCCCACTGTTGTTGGTTCCAAATACTCCAAGCCTTTTATTTTATATGGTAAAAATAAAAGGTTTTTGTCTTTTCATCTTTCTTTTATTTGAATGTGTGTCCTCATTAATCTTTTAACGGATGTATCCGATGGGACATGTATTTTCATTTATTGAGTAATGCATTTAGACACTCTTAAATAGATTTTTGAAAATAAGATGAATGGAAAAACAAAGATAAAAATCCAAAAAAAGGAAAAAAAAGATAAATGGTTATTCTAGCATATAAGAGGTGCCATATCACCTCGCCAATACATTAATATATATATATATATATATATATATATATAATTAACTTCTTTTTTCTTGCATTAACTTATATTGTTTTCTAATTTTCTCTCTAGACTATCTATGGCTCAAAAGAAAAGAAGTTCGTCCACAAGAAGCCAGAAGAGGACAAGCACTAAAGTTCAGAAGAAGAATAGAGAACTAACAACAGAGGAGCCAATATTCAACAGCCAAATTAGATCAATCCGTTTATTCTTTGGTAACCCATTTCACTAATTATTTCTCTTCTTTACTAGAATAAAACAGAAGCACTATCACTTTGAGAAAAGTTTGTTTTTACTAATTATGTAATTGATTTTTTTTTAATACTTGGGGTTAAGGTACAATAATTGTCCCGTTAAGCTATGTAACCCATATTTAAAAAGTAATTCTTGTATCATTTTGTCATAGTTGTGTTCACTTTCTTTTGTTTTCTTTTCTTCTTTTGTGCGTATTTTATTCTTATATATTGTTTTGTACTTAACAGACAAATAACATTCATTACGTTCTTTTGAAAAAAATATAATATGTACGATAGAGTTTTAAGTGCTATTTTTTCACATGACATTCTACTTTTGTCTTCTTAAGTTCTTCCAGAAAAAAAATTGCATGATTTTTAATTTCTATTTTATAATGCAAGTTAGTTTGTTTTAATTTTAGTTGCTTTGTATTTAATTGACAGTATTTTTATTATAATTTGTTTCTTAATTTCTTCTAATAGAATATAAAACACATAGTTGAATTTTAATTTTATTTTACATGCTAAGATTGGTCAAATTTGTTATGTGATGTATTGGTTTTATGTTTACACGATTATTCTATACATGGATTCATGTTTACCTTTTACCCTTAATTATCAATATTGTCATCCTTAAACTCTGTTGCTCCCGATCGAATTTTGGCATGTCATGCTATTTGATTTAACTCTTTTGCAAGGATACTAAGTAAGTAAAAAATCCAAAAAATTTCAATATTGGTTCTTTAACAAATTTTCTCACATTGATAATTTTATATTATATTTTTATAAAATATCTATATTGACAACAAGATTTTTATCACGACAAGCAATCAAAATTCATAATAGAACATACTCCAAAAAAATATCCATAAAGAGAAATTAGGCATTGTCACGACCCCAATTTCCCTCCGTAGGATATCGTGACGACCTAATCTCTATGACTAGGTGAGCCTAACACTTACTGAATTAATTGATAGAATTATTAAGCAGAAACCAAATATTTCTAAATGAAACCAACATTTCCAACATGAAATAATATCCCAAAATAGGTAGCACAAGTCATAAGCTCTCTGAGTTTGCTAGAAAACCCCTAAGTACAACTGTTCCAGAATAGAAATAAACAGTACAAGGTGAAATTTCAGAAGGTGATTCCGAGGCCTGCAAACGCAATAGCAGGTTTACCTTTAGTCTCCACAATAATGCCCGATCAGCTAGCTAATGATCAACAAACCTCTGCGGTACCTAAATCTGCACAAAAGTGTGCAGAAGCGTAGCATGAGTACACCACAGCGGTACCCAGTAAGTATCAAGACTAACCTCGATAGAGTAGTAACGAGGGACAGTCAAGACACCTACTGGACTAAACAACTTGAACAAGTATGAAGGTGAACTAACGGGGTACAATATTAATATAAATCTTAGCAAGGTAAGGAAGACAAAACAATACTCGCAATGAAACAGTAGAAACAACAATTAGCAATAGGAAGCACACAGGTAATGATGTTGTAGAGTAAGCTAAACACAGTTTAAGGCCGGTGAAACCCAAATAAAGGAAAACTAGTAACAACTCAATAAGAACGACCGCTTTTACACCAGATTTATTCAAGAATTTCCACGAGGTACCAAACCTCGTAATCACAATTCACGGGTCCCAACTCATGAACCCTAATCACTTAGCATCTTGTGCCCACGTTATAATTCATAACTGCACGGACAACTCACGTGCCAAGAGAGTGACAATACCTAATATCCGCACGTACAACTCACGTGCCAACAATAATAATAATAACTCATGACCGCACAGACAACTCATGTGCTAATAGAATAACTCTCCCACAGAAGAAAAGTAAATCAAAGTATATCTAAATGGTCAATAACATCAGGATTCATCTTCTTGAACCGATATGGGTGATTAATTACGTGTATGCTTGTGCAAGTGTTCTATCATAGTTCAAGTCAACAAGTAAGAGTAGAGACAATGAATAGCATATAAGAAACGATCACCACAAATGTACAAGGTATAACTCACACAAGGTACGCACATCACTATACAAAAATCAACAATAACAATGCCCCCAGGCCATCACAAGTCATCACAAATCATTCTCTGACATAGTCCACCTTGTCTCGTCACGTGCGTAATAATAAAGTAAATGCCCGTCTTGTCTCGCCGCACGCGCATAATAATATTCCCACCTTATCTCGCCACATGCGCAAACCTACATATATAACCCGCCTTGTCACGCCGTATGTGCAAATATTAATGGTAACAACAGCATAGACAACTTACGTGCGAACACCCCGACAATCCTCTCAACAATACCACGTGTGTCAAAATATAACAACACAATAAAATACCTTTCATAACATGTGCCCATATGCCACAACATTTCCTCAAAACGGTTTCAATACCACAACCACACATAACACTCGGCTCAACAACACTGAGTGAAACAACAACAACAATAATAACACGAGAGTATGACAAGTAAACCAACACAAGAACTTTATATCACAAACAAACAGAAGAACGAGCTCACAATGAAAGAGACAATAGAGAATAATGGTTTCAAGAAGAATAGATCAACAAGGTACAGATAATTTGTAACAACGATTCCACAAAAGTACAATTCGACGATAGGCGAGATAGCATGAATCAATGACCCCAAATAAGAATATGTCAACAACGAAAGAGATAACAAAGCTTCAATGAAGGCTAATCAATTACGGAAGAGATAATAATAACTTCAATTAATGTTAAGCAATTACGAAAAATATAATAGTAACTTCAATTAAGGTTAAGCAATTACGAAAAAGATAGCATGACAATACAAGAGGCAACAACTTCAGTTAAGGCACATAAATGTTTAATTGGAAATAAGAGTAGAACATGAATCAATTACTTCCAAATAAGACACGTAAGGGTGAATTTAGTAAATAAAGGATTTAACATGACAAAACAACTTCATATCTAATGAACATAAGAACCTAATAGCCCTAAACAGCCAAATTTCCACAATTAAGCCCGAAAACATACTCGTTACCTCGCGTACATGGCCTTCACATGACACAATTAGCACAAATGACTCAAATCCTAAGGGGTAGTTCCCCCCTCCCCTCTCCCCTCCCAACAAAGTTAGACAAGATACTTACTTCAAAGAAGCTAAACCGATACTCTGAAATGACCTTCTCGAGTGAAACAAACTTCGAACAGCTAAAATTTAGCCAAAATAACTTCAAACCATAAATAAAAACCATAGGAAACACTTACGGATAATAAAGCTTCGATCTTTAAGAAAACTGAAAAGTCAACCCAAAAAGTCAACTCCGAGCTTGCGCCTCGGAACTCGACGAAATTCACAAAATACGCATACTCATTCCGCTATGAGTCCAACCATACTAGTTTCACTCAAATCTGACTCCGAATCGATGTTCAAAACTCAAAAACTCACTTTATGAAATTTTAGACAACCCCCCCCCCCCCTAAATTTCACTTTGAAATCATCAATCAAATGCCAAAAATAAAGATGGATTCATGAAATATAATCAAAATCGAGTATAGAACACTTATTCTAATCCATGTGGTGAAAATCGCCTCAAAATCGCTTAAATCCGAGCTCCCCAACTCAAAATATGACCAAATGAACAAACCATTGATATTATATAATTTTGCCCAGTTGTTCTGCATTGTTTCTTATGCCATACAATCTCGAAACTCACTTTTGATGTCTCCAATTTATTTCTCGTAAAATTTCAGTCAAGTTAGGCTTTTGAATCACCCCATTTGACCTTATAATGAAGGAGATATGATGTTTTGAAATTTTAAAGGAAGTCTAAAAATTTAAGAGACAAAAATGATATTTTTGTAATTATTTTACACCAGAAAATCAGCAACAAAAGAATCTTCGTTTTAGCACCCAAAACTCATTCGGAACCTCCCGGACACAAACCATATATGCATTTCAATCATAAAGCACGCTACGAACATACTCGCACCCAAAACACCGAAAAGAGGTCATCTTAACCCGATATTGACCATGATCAAACTCCAAATGCTTAACTTAACTAGTTTCTCAACCAATGATCCAAAACACACCCGAGCCCCTTGGGACTCCATTCAATCATACCAACAAGTACAAATACATTATCTAAACTTATCCTAAGACTCAAAACACCCACTGGAACATCACAACATAGAATCAAGGCTCAAACCGAATAGAATTTCTCTTAAGTTGTTAAATCTTCATTCTTTCAAAAGAGTATCCGAATCACACTTAAACACTTCAGTTTACTTTCAAATTTTGTACACAAGTTCAATGCAACTGTATAGACCTATCAAAAGTCTCGGTACATCAATTGGTATCCAATAACACCAAAGTCAACTCTTGGTCAAACTTATGAACTCTTAAGTTCTTCAAATTGCCAACTTTCGACAAATAGTGTCGAATCCTTCTAGAAACCTCCAAAATCGAATCCGAACATACGTACAAGTGAAAAATCATTATACGAATCTATCAAAATTGTAAAAACTCGATTCCGAGTCCGTTTACTCAAAAGTCAAACCTTGGTCAACTCTTTCAACTTAAAGCTTCCAAATCGAGAGTCATTCTTCCAAATCAATGCCGAAGCACTCGAAAACTAAAACCAATCGTTCTTCCAAATCAATGCCGAACCACTTGAAAACTAAATCCAATCATACACGCACGTCATAATATATCATATGAAGTTATTCAAAGTCTCAAACCACCGAATGGAACACTAGAGCTCAAAACGACCGATCGAGTTGTTACGGGCATGCTATATCATATTGCATATTTGAACCTCATAACATCATAATAATTTATTAGATAATATCTCTACATATCTAATTATTTTGAGTTTAATATCATATTGCATATACAATTCATCATTTTCAGCTAGCATTTTTTCGCTTTATATTAGCCGTTTTAAAGTTCGTATTGTTTGACAAGAGAGAAGACTTTTAAGTGAAGTTATTTGACTAAAATATCCTTCAAAAATTGAAGGACCAAATTATCCTCTATATTTACCCTTTAAATGTATGTATAAAGTAGTAAATATTGTACAATGAATGAGCTAACTGTAATTAATTAAGAGACTCAATAACTAGAACCGTCTGGTATTAATAAGCGGAAGTGCGAAATGGTGCTCCCTTAGTAATGTCTACTCAATATCTTGGACTTGCTTTCATCTTTCAATATCCAATATATACTGCAATATTGAAGTGTCTACGTGCATGTAATCAATCAGGTTAAAAATTATTATCTTAATTAATTATTAACCAACTTTCTCATCCTTTCTCTCAAACGTACGACGACTCTCACAAAGTGCGAATACTAATTTGTTAAGAATTAATCGGATTGAGGATATGACATCATCATTCGCTGGAATTGAAATGAAGAATGTGAGGAGTTGTAATTTGAAAAGTTATTTATTAGAAATGAGTAGCACTTCAACTTATGCTTTTTGATATGGTGGTGAAGTAGCACGAGAATGTCCTCTTGGTTACCTACAATACTGTCACTTCTTGAAAAGTGATCCAGCTATGAGGATTATTTTTTGTTATTTTATTATTATATTTTTTTGCAAATCTGAAGTCATGTACGTAGTATCACTTTCCAAATGATATTCTATTCTCCAGGAATTTGCTGGACACCTGGATCTGTATACATTGAAATGCTATATAGTATGTTTGCTTCATATCGGTATCAGGTAAAAGATCTTTATTTGCGTAGCTATGACTTTTTTCTGATGTGAAGAGCAAATTAGTCCTATTTAATTCTTCTGATAATCTATTTGTATTTGTTTGCAGTGCCAAACATTTTTCGACAAGGAAAATTTGGTATATATGGTCATGCAATACTTCACTTTGCACTGGTAGTGCTTGAACAAGTCTACAACAATGATATTATTTCATGGAGAAACTTAATTTATTGAGCTTTTTGATGTGCTTTCGGGAGAGTCTATGGGATACTCTTTTGGGTTGTCAGGTAAAAATCCATTTGGCCCCTTATGATTTTTCAGTGATTCTGTCACTTGGAATACTGTAACAGTTATGCTACATATTATTATTGTTCTTTATTATTATTTGGTGCTATTTTAATTTACTATTTAATTCTTGATTATATGTGTACTTATTTTGTTAATTAAAAAAGGTATAAAGTGAACTACTCAATTTAATTTACTTGCATTATATATCTATAGAGCCAAATCTTTTCATCTGCTATTTATCTTTCATAAACTCCATATCTCTTCATGTATTTTAAATTAAAAATAAAATAAGATTGTATTAAGAAAAATAATTATCGGTCTCTTAATTTTTATTCTTTTATAGTTTATGTATGGTTGTTTATCAAACGTAACTAAAAGAAGTAATATTTTTATTTCCTTAACAACATGTGAAATTGGTCGGAGTGTACTCCATTGAAATACGGAGTTAATACATATATTGCTTAGAATAATTATCGGGACATTATTCGATCTTAACATTCGGACCTCTTTTTATTACATAGTAATGTATGAAAACTTTGAGCAGGTCTTTTTAATGCAGGTTTTGAAGATATTCCATCATTTTGAGTTCAACATCGTTTGAGCTTGTACTTTTTTCTCTAAATTTTATTTAAAGCTAACTGTTTACCCTTGATTACGGGTAACAATTAAATTTATATGTAGTTTTAAGGATACGTGATCTGATTTAATACAAGTAAAGAATAAAAGGAAATAGAGACTAAATTAATGAACAAGGAAAAAGCAAACCGCCAATATTGAGTAATCTTCCTGTGTTAAAAGCCTTTTGAAATAAAATATGAAGCAGATAAACGAGCAAAATAGACTATTGATTGTATATTGATTGTATATTGATTGTATATTGTGTCCCTCTTACAAATGGGGCTGACTGTTTATATAGGGAGGTGAAGAATTCTATACGAGGTAAAAATCTCATTTACAAGGTAAGATATCCCTAGAATTAATGGATTCAACGTCTTTATTGATTTGAGCCGCGATTCCTGCCGAGATGTTTGCATATCACAAGATTTTTGGTCATTCAGTTACGCAAATCTGATAACTTTACCATGGGATGTTTTACCCTGATCGGCCTCGACGATCTCACCTCGAGCGCCTTGGCTTCGAGCTTCGTTCTGATGACATCTGGTCTCGGGCTTCTTATACTCGATATTCCGGTCTCGACTTCTCTTCTCGATCTTCCGGTCTCGACCTCTGTTCTCGATATTACGGTCTCGAGCTCCCGGTTGGCGACTTCAATCGACGCTGGTCGTCAAATCCCAAAACCGGTACTTCCTATGCAAGCAATCGGGTTCGACCTCATACACTAACATATATTTAATGATATGCATGTTATGTTTAAAATATATATACTGATTGATATGGAATACACGTGCAACGCATGTGAACAAAAGCTAGTATTTTAATAAGTATATGATATTATATAATATGTATATCGAGTGTGTAAATATTGTTGTAAGAAAATAATAGGCGACCGACTGTAATGCAAGCAAAAATAAGTTTGTCCAGATACTTTCATTAGTTGTCCCGCAAAAGTGCCACTCATTTGGGGAGAAATTGAAAAATAGCCGCTTTAATNCGTTGTGGTATGATGGTGTTGAAACATATGATATATCAACCAAGCAGAATTTCAAATTGCGTGCTAATTTAATATGGAATATTAATGATTTTCCTGTGTATGGAATGTTGTCTGGGTGGATGTGCTGGGAAGCTAGCTTGTCCTTACTGCATGGAAAATGGTAAAGCGTTCACTTTGAAACATGACCGAAAGCAATCATGATTTGATTGTCACCGTCAGTTCTTGACTGATGATCATGAGTTTAGAAGAATGAAAATGCATTCAAAAAGAATAAAGTGGAATAGACTCGCCACCTCCAATACTTTCAGGTGAGGAAATTTGGGAGAGGGCCCGGAACTTCTGTAAAGTTACTGAGGCTCCACCTTGTAGATTACCCGGATATGGTATTACTGATAATTGGACGAAACAGAGTATATTTTGGGAGTTTCCTTATTGGAAGGATAATCTTCTTCAACACAACCTTGATGTCATGCATATTAAGAAGTATTATTTTGAAAATTTGTTCAACACAGCGATGGATGTTAAAGGTAAGACAAAAGATAACTCGAATGCTAGAATAGACTTACAAGAATATTGCAAGCGACCTGAATTATACTTGCAGATAGCGAACAATGGTAAGGTGTTTAAGCCCAAAGCAATTTACACATTCACTTTGGAGGAAAGATGACAAATTTGTGATTGGGTTACGAAATTGAAGATGCCTAAAGGTTATGCGTCGAATCTGGGAAAAAAAGTAGATATGGAGGTAGAGAAGTTGAGCCATTTGAAAAGTAATGACTGTCATGTATTAAGGATACGTGATCTGATTTAATACAAGTAAAGAATAAAAGGAAATAGAGACTAAATTAATGAACAAGGAAAAAGCAAACCGCCAATATTGAGTAATCTTCCTGTGTTAAAAGCCTTTTGAAATAAAATATGAAGCAGATAAACGAGCAAAATAGACTATTGATTGTATATTGATTGTATATTGATTGTATATTGTGTCCCTCTTACAAATGGGGCTGACTGTTTATATAGGGAGGTGAAGAATTCTATACGAGGTAAAAATCTCATTTACAAGGTAAGATATCCCTAGAATTAATGGATTCAACGTCTTTATTGATTTGAGCCGCGATTCCTGCCGAGATGTTTGCATATCACAAGATTTTTGGTCATTCAGTTACGCAAATCTGATAACTTTACCATGGGATGTTTTACCCTGATCGGCCTCGACGATCTCACCTCGAGCGCCTTGGCTTCGAGCTTCGTTCTGATGACATCTGGTCTCGGGCTTCTTATACTCGATATTCCGGTCTCGACTTCTCTTCTCGATCTTCCGGTCTCGACCTCTGTTCTCGATATTACGGTCTCGAGCTCCCGGTTGGCGACTTCAATCGACGCTGGTCGTCAAATCCCAAAACCGGTACTTCCTATGCAAGCAATCGGGTTCGACCTCATACACTAACATATATTTAATGATATGCATGTTATGTTTAAAATATATATACTGATTGATATGGAATACACGTGCAACGCATGTGAACAAAAGCTAGTATTTTAATAAGTATATGATATTATATAATATGTATATCGAGTGTGTAAATATTGTTGTAAGAAAATAATAGGCGACCGACTGTAATGCAAGCAAAAATAAGTTTGTCCAGATACTTTCATTAGTTGTCCCGCAAAAGTGCCACTCATTTGGGGAGAAATTGAAAAATAGCCGCTTTAATCCTTTTTATTACAGAGTTTAGCCGGGAAGATACTATTAGTATTTAGCCACTTCTTTCCCACGGAATAATATTTGGACAAAAATACTTTTATGTAAAATATGGAATAACTCCGGCAGTCAATGCTGAATTTTGAAACTTTGATAAGTAAAATTTCAGTATACTGTTTTGAAATACAACAATTCACTACCCCAGTATCATGTACCGGAGTTCAAAACATGTAAAGGTAAAATTCTAACATCGTATGCGGACATTCCAATTCCATGGTTCACTTCTTCCTTGAGGAATCCTCTATGCCTTTCCTTCTATGCTTTCTTCTTTTCCTCTTATCTCCTTCTTTTATGTATGAATAAATTGCCACAATTTCCACAGATCTGAGCCTCTTCCGTTTTGATTATCTTTCTCGCTAAAAGTATTCCTTTTGTTAATTCCTTTCCCGTTTTCAAGAAATTCGTCACGAATCGGTGATAAACGAAGTCTCCAGTCCTTGAATTTCCAAGAAAGAAGTTTTCCAATTTAATTATGTGCCAAAACTTCTTTCGTTCTATAAGATATTGCTGTTTGTTTTGCCTGATATTAATTGAGCTGTAGCATTTGAATGCAAAGCACCGCTGTGGTAGGGCAATAGTATTAGTCTATGAACATTGACATTTTTTTTCAACTATGAACATTGATTCAATGATAACTTTACCTTTAAAAGTGCTAAAACTCCGAGTTTCACCTTTAAAAGTTTCAAACTCACTATACAATGCTAGAATTTTATATTTAAAATTTTCAAAGTCCAATATATGATACTGGATTTTCAATTATAGGAGATTTTCGAACTCCAGTATAATATGCTGGAGTTTCACTTGTCAAAGATTTGAAATCCAATATCGATTACTGGAGTTGTTCTATTGTTTACCCTCAAAAGCGGATAACAATTGAATTTGTAAGTGGTTTTAAGGATACGCGGATTAATTTGATACAGAGTAATAAATTAAGTAGAGTTGAACAAATAAAGATAAAATAAGTTCAAACTGCACGAGGAAGATAGTTCCAAACTGTTTGAAATTTTCACCCTCGACCCGAACTCGTTATAGCCAGCATTGATGAACAATAGAAAAAGCTAATAACAGAGAAAATAATAATATATTGCTTTGGAGTGCGTGTTACAATGTGTTTAATGAATTATGAGACTCCCTTTATATAGTAGGGGGATCCTAATCTAGGTACAACTCTATAAAAGGTAAAATTCCTCTGATTAACTGATTGCTGGTTCTTCATCGATACATGCCGAGATCCCCGCTGTGATATCCGGCCGATCACAGATATTAAGGCCTTTCGTTGGCCGTGCCGGATTGCCTTACAATTTTCGTTGATGTCGTTCAAGGCTAAGATTGAATCCGAACTGTGACCCCAATATTCTCGAGGGCGGGCTTCGTGCCCCCGGATTCTGACTTAATGAGACTTTTGCCTCGATCTCGGTCCCCTGTCATCATGTCTCGAGCTTGGCTTATTTTATCGGGGATCGGGATGTATCATGAGCCCGGTTTTACCCGTATACAGATAGTCCCCTCGTTTCTCGGAGAGTACACGACGAGAAACGACATGAGCTCCCGACTCTTACTTCGATCCATCGCGGCAGAAACGACAAAACATCCGAAATATCTCGTAGTCATGTCATAAAGGCATTAAATGCATGTCAGCCACCGGTCGGCTGTTCCTAGACGTGAAACGTCGCTGAACTCCTACGAATACCCCCTCTTCTATCCATTTTTCACTCTACACCAAATGTTCTACCTTCGTACCTTCGGGATTTCAATATTCCCTAGCGTTTTTACCCTTGTTATCCAATGTTCTTCAATACTTTGCAAAAATTTTTACCCATCTTCTTCTCAAGCCAACAAGTCTAATCCTTCAACTTCCTTTTTTTCTTCATCTTTTCCAGATTTTCTTTCATTTTTACTTTCTAAAGGAATGGCAAAGACTTCCAAAACCGTTCACTAGAAAGAAGCTCCTTCTACTTCGCGACCGGCTACTAAGGTCGAGGAGACCACTCCGGGCGTGGCTGTTGATGAACCAGTACCCGAACCCCATTGAAAATGTTCATCCCTGGGGGATGCTTGGTCAATGGAGATTTCAAGGTTAAAAAGCCTTCCTTCATACAGGGTTGGTGTGAGGAGGTCTCGAGATACATCTGCTCGATCACCAAAGAGGTCTTCCCTACGGTCCGAAAAGACTGCAACTGGGCTGATAAAAAACATAGTGGTCCCCGACCCTAAGGAGGCCATTACCACCCATGTCGAGGGATACCTGAGTGTTTACACTTATCCTTTTACATTGGGACTAGTGGACCCGGTCATTATAGATTTCTGTAAAAGGTACGAGGTATGCCTCGGTCAGATTCATCCTTCACTGTGGAGGATTATGATCCTCCTTCATTTTTTTGTGAACAAAATTGACTGCTGCCGGTTCACTTTGGATCACCTACTCCGTTTGTACATTCCCCGAATATTCCGAGGGGGGCTGATAAAGCTTGTGCGTAGGGCCATTAAAGCCCAGTTCTCAAGTATCGATGAGGACAGGGATCGGGGCTGGCAAGGCCCTTTTGTCTGAGTGAGGACTTCGGACTTGATTCCGGCTGAATGCATGCCATTTCCCGAGAAGTGGAATACATCACGTAAGTAGAACTTTCCTTCGAATGTTGATTTTATATTTACTTCTCTTTTCCTTATTGGTATTCGAGGTGGTGCAACCGTCGCTTGGGTCCCAAATGCTGTCCCTCAACTCAAGGAGTGGGCGGATGCCCTACTCCGAGTGCTGGTGGTGTAAACTCTTGAAGGGTCGTTGGGAGGCCCGTCCCCATGGTGAGACTCCTTTCCCGAGTAGGTTGTGTTAGGCTTCTACTTTTAACAACAAATCCTTATTTCCTTTACTTTGTTTGTAGGCTAGCCTAAGGATGTCGAGCTTAGGCCTCCAGCCGGTGGCTAGAACTTGCCTGTTGAGTCTCCTGCTCCTGGGCAGGCCGGATGGAGGAAAAGGAGGAGGGCTCCGAGCTCCCCGAGCTCAGAGAAATAGAAATCAAGAAGGAGGCTGGTTCGCTGGTGAAAGAAACCTCCAGCTACCGAGTGCATGACTCGGACGCACTCCTCCGGCTCAGGGACGAGCTTGAGGAGGACAATCTTTTAGTGGCTCAAGAGCCATCAGTCCTCGAAGAACCGGCAGCAGCCGAGGAGGAAATGATGGAAGCTAACTCTTCTCAAGTTCGTGAGGCCGATACTGCAGTGGAGACGAGAACTCTCGAGATGCCGGTTCTGCCCCGTCCGGTGTGATAGACATTATGGGATTGCCTTCGTTCATGGACTCAATGTTCGCTGAAGCCCAAACGACGAAGGAGCAATCGAACGAGGGGTCCCACGGAGTGGACGATCCCCTTCGTCACTTCTTTGACGACGTAGACTCGTCCGCCTTGGAGGACTTAACCGAATTGGGTGATTCAGAAGTGCTGAGGAAAAGTTCATCCTCAGAGGTTGGCGGTCCATGCTCGAGTGCGATGTTGGTGAACAGGTTCTCGGCCCCGAGTACGGATCCTAGCCGAAAGTGGTCAATCTCCATCACTGTCCTGGAGGACACCCAGGTTCTTTCCGCCCCTGTCGGGGTAGCTAGCTACTCAGGTTCCTGGTAACCGACGAAGACCAGGCTAAAATGAACGAGGTGGATACCCCATGCCTGTTCAACGAAGCAGAACAGGCGCTGAACTGGGTAAGGTGTTACCAAGCTTTTTTATTTTTCAACTTTAGTTCTTGACGATCTTAATATCTCTTCTCGTATTTGCAGGCCTTGACGCTTTACCACGAAACCTTCCTCCGGTATCGGAATGAGCTGAGCCAACTTGAGACCGAAGTCAAAGAGCTTGCTGAGAAGAGATACACATACAACGTGAAGGAGAGGCTAAGAGCCTTTGAGCTGAGTTGGACGCGGCTAGGGAAGAACATGCCGACCTAGTTGAACAGGTAAAAATCTTTGAAGTTAGTGACGATGAGCTAGACATGGTGATTAATGATCAGAATCCGTAGGTCCAACAGAAAATTGATCGAATCGACCAACTCCGGGCCGATATGGATGTAATCAAGGTCGAGGCCGAAGAGTGGAAAGGCAAGATGGACCACTTGGCCTCAGAAAAGGAGAATTCCCGGGCAATTGGTCTTGACGGAGGCCCAACTTCGAGCGACGAGGGAGAAGGCTGAGGCACGGTCCAAAAAAATTGAGGAGCTTCAGTCTCAGCTGAGCTTGGCTATTGCCGATAGAGAGACCCTCGCCAAGGAGCTTAAAGTGGCCGAGTCGGTAGCTGAAATAACCAAGGCCGATGCCGATGAGATGGTGGCCCAGTACAAAGGCGACGCCGAGGCAGCCCAGGACCGCCTGAAAGACATTGTCGAATATGTGAAGTGGCAGTCCCGAAGGGAGGCCCTCAAGGAGGTTCATGCTCGGGTTTCTTGATTTATCGGTCAAGATCGAAAGTGCTAAGGGGCTCGAGGCCGAAGCCAAGAAGTTGGTGTATCCCAAGGATGAAGAAAACTCTGAGGGTTCGGGCGGATCTGGTGATGAGGCGGGCTCCGGCGAAGACCAGGTTGTCTAGGTGCCTTGTAGATTTTTTTTTGTTTTGCACCTTTGTACTTTTTTGTTGAGGCCATTTGGCCTTTGTAATTATATATATATATATATAAAAGGCTTTTTTTCCCTTTGATAGTTTTTAAGCTTGTTTCGTTTCGCTCTTTCTTTATGATCGTAAAGATATCGAATGGCTTAGCACATAATAATTAGGTCTTGTTCGGAGGTTCGAACATGCCTTGTTCTCAATATTATTTTGGTTAAGACTTGTGGGGGGCTTGGTATGACCAGAAGCTTTCCCCAAAGTACTTAGAATATTTTAGATTATAATTTGTCGAGGGTAGCATTTTGAACCGGTTTAGAAATTTTGAAGGTTTTATGTTTTGGTTATGGGTTGCGGACGTCTCCGAGCCGTTCTAGGACGGCCGTAGCCTTTCTAGTTTGGGTGTTGCCCAGTGGTCTTGTACCCCGAGTCGTCCAGGCTTACCCAAAACAACCGTCCCCAAATGGGGATGGCCGTAGCCTTTAAAGTCAGGCACTGCCTAATAAGATTTGTGCCTTCGGGCTTCGTTATCCCGGGCCGTTTGAACCTGCCTTGGGCGGCAGTCCCCGAGTGAGGTGGCCCTTGGGCTCGATGTCTTTAGGGGACCAAATGTAAGAAAGAAACAATTTTTTTTAAGGGACAAAATATTTATCCGCAAGGTAGAAGCTTCCTTTCGTTTCTGTGTGTAATATACCAGGTTACACATGTGTACAAGCTTTGTGTCAAGGCTCGGGCAGTCTATGTTGGGCACGGTTCATTTGACCGCTTGGCCCTTACAATAAATCCTATCGATCAAGCCTAGACTATTCGAGCACAAAGTTTCTTTCCTTTCTAAAATCATTATCCGAGGGTGATGCTGCCCAGTGTTCTAGGCCGATCATAGAGAAGCCTCGGATACTTTTGATGTGATCCTTAACACCGGTTCATAACCGATCTTCGATTCTACGTTAGCACGATCTATTGAGCTACAAGCCTAAAAATTGTATCGTTCTTTAATGGTCACCTACAAGTGTTAGTCCAAAATGTAAATGAAAGAAATGAATGGGGTCGTACCTTAGCAGTAGTATCGTTTCAAGTGAGTTATATTCCAGTTGTTCGGTAGTCGCTCACCGTTCATTGCTCCGAGTTTGTATGAACTTTTTCCGGTGATCTCGGTAATTTGATACGGACCTTCCCAATTTGGCCCCAACTTCCCTTTGTTCGGGTTCCGGGTGCTTAGTGTGACCTTCCTTAACACTAAGTCCCCAACATTGAAGTGTCGAAGATTGGCTCTTCGATTGTAATACCTCTCGATCTGTTATTGTTGGACGGCCAACCGGACGAGGGCGGCTTCGCGCGTTTCATCTAATAGTTCCAGGCTCGTATTCATAGCCTCGTCGTTTGACTCTTCAGTCGCATATTGGAACCTGAGACTCGGTTCTCCGACTTCGACTAGTATTAGAGCTTCAGCGCCGAAACTAACGAGAATGGGGTGGCTCTGGTACTGGACTTCGAGGTCATATGGTATGCCCATAGGACATCAGGCAAGATTTCTTTCGATTTTCCTTTGGCGCCGGTCAATCTCTTTCTGAGGTTTTGGAGTATGGTTTTTTTCGTTTGCTCCGCTTGCCTGTTTCCACTAGAGTGATAAGGTGTTGATGGGATCCTTCTGATCTTATGATCTTCAAAAAACTTGCTTTCTTTGCTGCCAATGAACTGCTTCCCATTGTTGCACACGATCTCGGCCGGCATTCCGGACCGGCATATTATGTGGTCCCAAATGAAATCAATAACTTCCTTCTCCCTGATTTTCTCAAACGCTTGGGTTTCCACCCATTTAGGAAAATAGTCAGTCATAAACAATATAAATTGAGCCTTACCGGGTGCCCATGGAAGGGGCCGGCAATGTCCATCCCCCATTTCATGAATGGTCCGGGTGACAAGACCAAATGTAGCAGCTCCCCGAGCTGATGAATTATCGGAGCATGCCTTTGACATCCATCGCATTTTTGTACGAACTCCTTCGCATCCTTTTCCATGTCGATCCAGTAGTAGCCGGCTCTGATTATTTTTCAAACTAATGATTCGGTGCCCGAATGATTTCCGTAGGTGCCTTCGTGGACTTCCCTCAGAACATACTCGATGTCTCCTGGTCCATGACATATTGCGAGTGGGCCATCGAACATTCTTCGGAACAGGATTTCGTCTTCGGACAAGTTTAACCGGGCTGCCTTCGTACGCAGAGTCCTCTATTCCTTAGGGTCCGAGCGTAGTTTTTCGATCTTTAGATACTCTATATATTTGTTTTTCCAATCTCAAGTTAGGCTTTTTGAGTTTATCTCGGCGTGACCTTCTTCCACTACCGATCTTATGAGTTGTACGACCGCCTCGAATTGAACTCATCGTCGTCGACCGACGATCCCAAGTTAGCGAGAGCCATCGGCTTCGCTGTTTTGATCCCGAGGTATATGTTGTAGAGTCCATTAACTTAGTTCACTACCAGGAGGGAGTCGCACTTAGCTTCGATCACCTCTGCCCCCAAGCTTTTTGCTAGTTCGAGACCTACAATCATGGCCTCATATTTCCCCTTGTTGTTAGTCAATTTACAGTCCTAATAGATTGTCTAACTACATTGCCTGTGGGTGGCTTCAATATGATACCAAGTACGGACCCTTTTGTGTTCGAGGCACCGTCCATAAAGATGGGTCAGATTCCTAAAGAGGTCCCTGAGTTCAACAACAACTCTCTTTCGACCTTTATTATTAGGGCCGGTGCAAAGTCGGCCACAAAGTCTGCCAAAGTTTGAGATTTAATGGCGCTCCGGGGTCGATATTCGATATCGTACCTGCTGATCTCTTCAGCCCATTTGACCAATCGTCCTGAGAGCTCGGGTTTATGCATTACATTCCTCAATGGGTAAGTGGTTACAATACATATTGGGTGACATTGGAAGTACGATTTTTTAGCTTCCTAGAGGCGCTTAGAAAAAAGAGCGCCAATTTTTCTAGGTGAGAATATCTAGTTTCGACCTCGCCTAGAGTCCTGCTAACATAGTAAATTGGAAGTTGTGTACCTTCCTCTTCCCGAACCAAGACTCTACTTACCGCTATCTCCGATACTGCTAAGTACAAGTATAGCTGTTCATCTGTCTTTAGAGTGTGAAGCACTGGTAGGATCGAGAGATACCGCTTGAGTTCCTCCAAGGCTTGTTGGCACTCTGAGGTCCATGAGAAGTTATTCGCTTTCTTCAACAGTGAGAAGAACCGGTGGCTCTTATCGGAGGACCTTGAGATAAATCGCCCCATGGTGTCTATGCATCCGGTTAACCTTTGAATGGCCTTGACACTGTCCACAACAATGATATCTTCGATGGCCTTAATCTTATCAAGATTAATCTCGATTTCCAGGTTGGACACCATGAATTCGAGGAACTTACCGGACCCGACTCCGAATGCACATTTCTCTGGGTTCAGCTTCATATTGTACTTCTTCAATAATGTGAAGGTTTTCTGCAAATGTTTCAAATGATCCTTTACTCGCATGGACTTAACCAATATATCGTCAATGTAAACCTCCATTGATTTTCCTATTTGTTATTAGAACATCCGATTTACTAGGTGTTGGTAAGTGGCACCGGTGTTTTCTAGCCCAAACAACATCACGTTACAGCAGTAGGTGCCATACTTGGTGATGAAGGAAGTTTTTTTCTAATCACCGGGGTCCATCCGAATTTGGTTGTACTTGGAATAAGCTTTGAGAAAACTAAGGATTTCGTGGCCGTACGCAGCATCGATCATGCGAACGATGTTAGGCAAAGGGGAAGAGTCCTTGGGACACGCTTTATTCAAGTCTTTATAGTCTACGCACATTCTTAATTTGTTTCCCTTTTTAGGGACTACTACTACGTTTGCTAACCAGTCCGGGTATTTAACCTCCCGAATGGACCCTATTTTAAGGAGTTTAGATACCTCATCCTTGATGAACGCATGCTTGACCTCGTACTGGGTCTCCTCTTCTGCTTGACCGGGTGGAACCTCGGGTCAAGGCTTAGCTTGTGAGTGATTACTTCCTGCGGGATCCCTGTCATATCAAGGTGGGACCAAGCGAAACAATCTATGTTAGCTATAAGGAATTGAATGAGTTTTTTCCTGAGCACGGGACTCAACCCCATGCCCAGGTATACCTTTTGATTGGGCAAGTGCTCGATTAGTACAACTTGCTCCAGTTCCTTGATTGTCGATTTGGTAGCATCAAAATCGTCGGGGGCTTTAAAAGACCTGGGAACCTCGTAATCGTCGTCTTCATCGTTCCCCTGCTTTTCTGGTTGGGTTGAAGCTAGGTAATTGCTATTTGGCTTTTTTGCTTGGCCACCAAACCTAGACCTTTTGTCGTTGTAAGTGCGGATACCGGGACCACCTCGTCGACCGTGAACATCTCATTCGCAGCCGATTGTTCTCCGTAAAATATTTTTATCTTTCATAGCGTTGAAAATTTCATCACTTGGTGCAGAGTCGAGGGTATCGCCCTCATGTTGTGGATCCATGGCCTTCCGAACAGAGCGTTATACCTCATGTCTCCTTCGATTACATAGAACTTGGCTTCCTGAATGGCTCCTGCGACATTCACCTATAATGTTATCTCCTTTTTACTGGTCTCACATGCCATGTTGAATCCGTTTAGAACCCGGAAAGTAGGCACGATCTGATCTTGTAGGCCGAGCTGTTCCACGACCCTTGATCTGATGATGTTGGCCGAGCTACCTGGATCAATTAACACATGCTTAACTCGAGATTTATTTATGAGTACTGATATTACCAGTGCATCGTTGTAGGGATGCATGATCCCCTCAGCGTCCTCATCGTTGAAAGACAAGGTTCCCTCTAGCACGTAATCCCGAGTCCGCTTTTCCCTTGTGATGGATACTTTGGTGCGCTTCAGTATCGGCCCCTGGGGAACTTCGATCCTACCGATGATCATGTTAATGACGTGCTGAGGTTCCTCCTGCTCGATCTGTTTACTAGAATCTATGTTCCTGAAGTGGTTCTTGGCTCGATCGCTCAGGAACTCTCAGAGGTGTTCATTGTTGAATAGCTGGGCTACTTCCTCTCCTAATTGTCGGCAATCTTCTGTTTTGTGGCAGTGAATGCCGTGATATTTGTACATTAGGTTGGGATCCCTTTGGGCTGGATTGGACTGTAAAGGTTAAGGCCATTTGGTGTCTTTGATGCATCCGATGGCGGATATGATGGCGGCGGCGTCGATGATGAAGTTTTACTCCAATAATCTTGGTGATTCCTTAGGCCCGATGGGCCTATCGAAACTATTTTTACTCATGAGTCCCCGATTATTTTGACCTCGATCACTCCTCCTTTCATTTTTCACCGTGTTTCGCCTAGACCCGCTACTTCTCCGGTCTCTATTGTATGGCTGATACCGATCCCTGCTTGATTTGGGTTCACGATCAATCTCTCTCTTGACTCAGTCTACGGCTCTGATGGGATAAACGGACCCGGAAGGGGCCCCAAGCTGATCATCTTCAACCCTGATTTTTGATTGATACCTGTTATGCACGTCGGCCCAAGTAACAGTCAGATATTCCACCAGATTTTGTTTCAACTGCTATGAAGCCAGCGAGCTTCAGACGTTGAGTCCTTGGGTGAACGCCTGAATGGCCCAATTGTCCGTGACCGGAGGCAGGTCCATCCGTTCCATTTGAAACCAGAACACGAACTCTCTGAGCATCTCGTTATCCCTATGTTTTACTTTGAAAAGGTCCGACTTCCTGGTCTCAACCTTGATAGCCCCAGCGTGTGCTTTTTACGAAGGAATCTGCAAGCATATCAAATGAGTCGATGGAATTGGGAGGTAGGTTGTGATACCATATCATAGCTCCCTTTGACAGGGTTTCCCCGAACCTTTTCAGCAGTACAGGCTCGATCTCATCATCCTCCAAGTCGTTCCCTTTGATGGCTCACATGTAAGAGGTCACATGCTCATTTGGGTCAGTTGTTCCATTGTCTTTTGGAATCTAGGGCATGCGAAACTTTTTATGGATTGGCTTCGGGGCCGCGCTTGGAGGAAAAGGTTTTTGAACAAACTTCTTGGAGTCCAGGCCCTTTAATATCGGTGGTGCTCCCGGGATTTGGTCGACCCTGGAATTGTAGGTTTCCACCTTTTTGTCATTGGCTTCGATTTTTTTCTCTCCCGATTCTACTCGTTTTGTCATCTATTCGAGCATCTTTATGACCTCGGGGTTGATTCCCAATTCATTTCCATTCGGCCTTTGTGTGACCAGTTCATTTATGCGGCTGACTTCCCGGGACGGCTCGGGCTCAACCCTGCTTGGCGCGCGACTTTGGTTCTGCAACTGGGCTATCGCTGCCTGTGTTGAGCCTGTAATATTTCGAAGATCACCCGCAAATTGATCCCATCGTCTTCACTGTTGAGCGTATTTTGAGAAATCGATCAGACTTCCCTGTGTGCGCTGTTCTCATGATCGGTAGGAAAATTTGTATGGATGGCCACATGCGAACTGGCATCGATTGGGTCCGTGGCCGGAACTTCGCTGAGATCGATGGGGGGCAGCTCATTACCGGGCGCTACATTGTTGTTCTCGCCATGGTGGCCGGATTCAGCATCCGCGTTTAGAGGGGCTGACTAGGAGTTCGACATTTTGAACTTTGGCCAGAAATTAGAGACACTTCAAAAAATAAGTGTAAAATAGGGTGTGTTATAAAAGTTTGTACCAAATAGCCACTATTATTCTTAGCCCCATGGTGGGCGCCAAACTGTTTACCCTCAAAAGCGAATAACAATTGAATTTGTAAGTTATTTTAAGGATACGCGGACTAATTTGATACAGAGCAATAAATTAAGTAGAGTTGAACAAATAAAGATAAAATAAGTTCAAACCGCACGAGGAAGATAGTTCCAAACTGTTTGAAATTTTCATGCTCGACCCGAACTCGTTATAGCCAGCACTGATGAATAATAGAAAAAGCTAATAACAAAGAAAATAATAATATATTACTTTGGAGCGCGTGCTACAATGTGTTTAATGAAAATTATCAGCCCCCCTTTATATAGTAGGGGAATCCTACTCTAGGTACAACTCTATAAAAGGTAAAAATCCTCTGATTAACTGATTGCCGGTTCTTCATAGATACGTGCCGAGATCCCCACCGTGATATACGACCGGTCGCGGATATTACGACCTTCCGTTGACCGTGCCCGATTGCCTAACAATGTTCTTTGAAGTCGTTCAAGGCTAAGACCGAATCCGAACCGTGACCCCGATATTCTCGAGAGAGGGCGGGCGTCGTGCCCCCAGATTCTGACTTGATGAGACTTTTGCCTCGATCTTGGTCCCATGTCATCATGTCTCGAGCTTGGCTTATTTTATCGAAGACCAGGATGTATCATGAGCCCGGTTTTACCCGTATACATCCATGTTAACAGTTAGGGCAAAAACGTTAATGTAGTAAAAAAGGGGATTAGTGGCTACTTTGCTAATACATTTGAATAGCTAGCTAAGCTCTAATAGTCGACCAAAAAAGTAGCTAGCCACCCAATTTTTAACTCATTTTTCCTAACGGATGATTTCCTTAATTTTAAGTGAAGATAAAAATCCTTAACAACACAAATATTACACACCTAAATTTTCTAAACTCTTATATAAATTATAAGAATTAGTTTATCTAGCTGGTTACAGAAGTTACAATTAGCTTTGTAGCGATCAAGGCATCATCATCGTGTTGCATGATGGGATTCCTAAATCTCGATGGTTTGACCTGATCCAACGTCTTTTCTTTTTAGAAATAAATTCAAGGGCCTTTGAACTTAATCTTTAATTTTGATGGTTTTGATTTTGAATTGAATTTGAATTTAAGGGATTAATTTTTTTTTTTAAAAATTTATATATATAAGGATAGGAAAAAGGAAAATAGGGAGAGGATTAAGTAATTAGCCCTTCAGTTATAATTCTTTGCAAAGTGAACGCTTCTTAGGGAGAATTAGGATTAATAAAGTGACAAAGTATATTTTACTCACCTCCAAAGTATAAAATATAAAAAAAATCAAATCAATTCCCTCCATAAATTTTTCGCTTTCGGTGTGCCCTAGCAGTGCTTCATGGATAAATTCCCTGATTATTGAGCTCAAATTTTGCTCCATAGCTGGCAAATCTTAGTTCCTCAAGCCTCCTCCATCCCTATTGCAGTCTTAGCTCACTTGCACGAGTGTATTTTCTCATTTTTGTATATGAAGAAGAAGATTTAAATTTTTAATGTGGGCAGTCATTTCATGAGTATATTGTGTTGGCTATTCATTGTAAGAGATATTGTTTAACGAAAACATATATTTTGTGGTCAAAGTCAATGTTTAAAGAAAATCGGGTTTCTAATAATCAAATTTACTTCACTTTTCCAAAAATTCTAGAATAAAACAAACAATTGAAATGATAAATGAAGGAAAAAAAATCTTATTGATGATCGTTGTTTTCTTCCCAGAATTATGGACTGGAATCTTCAATCAAGTAGATATATAAAGGTAAAAGACCAATTCCATATATTTGAGAATATTCAGATGATCATGCAAAATAAGGTAAGATCCCTTATATAAGGATACAAATACGTAACAGTTTTTCTCACTTAATTCTCACCTGTTACTAACATTAACTATATTAATTGCCCATTACTAAAATTACTCATAACGACTATGGTAATAATAGATACCGTGCATAATCAAGGATAATGTTGATTCCCTTTTCATATTCACAACTATTCGAGATGTTCCCTTTTTTGTGGTCTTCATGTATCTCGTGCTTATTTTTTCTCTCCCAGCTATCAGTTACAATACCTTCTTTCGCAAATCTCGTGGATATTTTAACCGTGCCTCATCATTCTTCTTTATTGACCCAATATAGATGCCACCTGTCACCATACCATCAATCCACGTGGCAAGCCTATTTTTCCACCAATATAGATAGTCCCCCCTACTTTTTGAATATTCTCAACTAAATATTCAGGAAGTGGTAAGTTTATTTATGAAGGGAAGAACTTGCTACCTCTTCCCAGCCATCATAATATTTTCTTCATAAGCGATGTGATGTACATCTTTTCCATTTAATGCTCGGGACACGTGTCCCATTATAATTGGCTCTGCAGTTTATAACGTCTTTTTAGGGTTTTCTGCGGCTGCGTCAGTTCGAAGTGACGGTTCATAATGACAGTCCTTCTTTATAAATACCGCATCACATACCATTCAAAAATTTCTTCTTCTTTCTTGCATTCATATTCCAACTTCTTCTGCAATTTCTCCCTCTCTTCGTGCTTTCACCTTTAAAGATGATTTCCCGTTCTTCAAATACTTCTTCATCGTCAGACCCACGTAAAATAGCCATTGTTGATGAACTTCCTCCCTCTTCTGCCCCAGTTAGAAGTAGAAGAGGCAGTAGACTTCATGGCATAGGTTCTTTATCAAGCCGTAGCTCTACTCCTCCCCAGAAGAATACTGCAAAACCTTCTTCTTCCAAAGCCACAACTTCATCAACTCCTAGATTTACCTCTAGAAATGAAGACCATAATGAACTGTTTCAGGAGCCTGCTGCGTCTGAAATTGTTTCTCAAGAATTTTCTTTTGTATTGGATTGTGAAGCTATGAGAAAACAAGTTTCTTCCATAGCATCACTTGACCCGGCCGATCGTTACCCTACTTTGATCACTCCTGGTCTTGTTCCCTTAGTTCGTCCTGAATGCTACTGGAAACCTAATTTTCCTGTGGTAGCTCCTAGTGCTGATGATTGAATAACCTCTTATCGTGAAGGTTATTAGTTTACACCTACCCTTTTACCTTAGAATTCAAACCACCTATCGACCCAATAATCATTGAATTTTGTCGTTACTTTAATGTTTGTATTGGTCAAATAGGGCAGTAGCTTGCCTTCGTTATCTGTCAAGCTTAGTTTCAGCCCCGTTTACTTTTCAACACTTACTCCATTTGTATTCCCCGAATGGCGAGGAGCAATAGAGTTTAAGTCATCCCCAAAGATGATCATGACCGCGGCTGGTATGCCCTGTTTATGGTTGTTCCCAGTCATGACTTAATGAGAGATGAAAACATGCCTTTCCTTGACAAGTAAAACTTTGCACGTGAGTATTTTTCTTCACTTTTTCTGCTCTCTCAGGATTTTAGTTTTCTCATACGCTTTTTATTTTTATTTTTCAGCAACCAAGGAAGTTTTTGGTGAACTTCCTGACTTTCGTGATTGGGTAGAAAAATGTTGACCGCCCCTATGCAACAAAAAATTATGGAAATTCCTTTCCCAAAAGTTTGGGTGGAAAGTGAAAACCCACGGTATTCTTCATTACCATGATTTTCCCTTATTGTATCTTCTTTTACTCTAACCTTTTTTGTTGTTTCTAGGATTTGCTATTTGTGGCTTAGTCCCGCTTCTGTTCCAAATGCTAGGCTTTCTGTCAGCACTACCAAGGAATAAATTCTGAGCATGTCCTCTTCAAAGAGAAAGAATGCTGAAGCTCGCGACTCTGAAGAAGAAGAGGATAATGAAGATGGCTCTCTAGTGAGGAAGCCACGATTAGGAGACGCGTGGTTTTAGATGATGAAGCCACCATTCCTCAAGATCTACCTTCAGGCTTCGCGACTTTTAAGCTTGTTGATGAACCTGAGAGTGTTCATTTTGACATCTCTGAAGATGAACATGTGGTAATCCCCCATCAAGTCCTATTGATAGACTTTTCACCCAAGAATTTGAGGGTGAAGAAGACATTGGCCCTGTTTCTGAAGAGCCACCACTCGCTGCCCTTCCAATGACCCCCTTTTCTCCTGGCGTTAATCCTTCCATTTCTTCTACTACCACACCTGCAGTTGTTTCTGTTATTGTACCTGCCACTATCCCCTGTGAAGAAGTTGGACCTTCTAGCGGGAGACAAAACATGAAGAAGGTGTTGATTGAAGCCCCCCATGGTGGGAATTTGTTAAAGAAATCTAGCCGAGCTGCGGTATGATTGAAGCCGTTGATCGACCCTGTGGCGAGGGAAAAGCTTGAGTCTCACAGCTCTTTAACCTTAATGAATGATGTTATTCATTCTTCCCTTAAGGTATATCCTTCTTCCCTTATATTTCCTCCTTTTCTTCTAAGTTTGTAGCTTTTCTACCTTGCCTTTTTGCAGATCAATCTAACAAGTATAGATTTAATGAGAAAAATATCTTGGACTGATCAGCAAGTGGTTGAGTTGTGTACTGAAGTTGACAAGCGTACTATTGAACCTTTGAAGGCATCCTATGAAGCTTCAGGAGCTGAAAAAGAAGACATGACGGCAGAGATAGAGCAATTGGAGAAAGATTATGAAGCTCTTGAAGACAAACTAACACTTGAGAGTTTGATCGAGACTAACTAGGAGGGTTTTGACCTCGGGGCTGAGATTTCCAAGCTAAGAGGAAATTGTAAAAACTCAACAACGTCAAAGTTTTTCAACACCCGAGGACGAAAGTTCCAAAGGTGATGAAGATGGTCCGGTAACCAAGCCGATGTCCAGCCTTTGTCTTCTCAAGTTGATCCTTCCACCCCTGCTGATGATGCTCCTTAGTTTTTGACCCTTCACCTTAGAATTTTTCTTTCATTGGTGTTTTATGAAACATTTTGTTTTTGTTTGAAATTGATTTTGGGAATCTTTTCCTTATCTGTTGTTGAGATGTTAATGCTAATATTATTTCGTTGTATACCTTATATTATGCTTTTTTCTCTTTAAGTTTTCAAGTTTTTATTTTCATTCGAAATGCTCTAATATACCGCGTATTAATATGCATGGGATTTTTTTTAATATAAAAAGTGGCCCTTTTATATCAACAACACTAAAGAAGATGGGGTCTCATCTTCATATTGGTGCAAAGATACGTAACATGAATAATTTGAAGAAGTTCTAATTGAAATTTCAAATAAATATTTATGTACAATATTTTCATAACTGCTTTCTTTATATCAGGTTTATAAGTACAGGTATTTTTATCCTGTGACTAATTTTATGGCCTTAATCTAAAAGCTCATGGGAATTTTCTGCAGGTTCAACTCTTTGCTTCCCGTTCCTTTTGCGAGCTTGAAAATTTGACATTTTCTTCAAGGTTTTTCCTTTGGTTAAGCTATGCTTTCGTGGTGTACATCTTATTCCTTTGTGTACTTCTCCATATGCATAGTCCGCCAGTTTTGAGCATTGAAGCATGAAATCTCGAACATTGGATCAACTCCTTACTTTGGTCCTTTCTCTAAAAAAGGAAATACACACCGGACTCGGAGGTAACTTTTTAGATGATGACTGCTTACCCCTTTCTATCAAAATTATTATAACCTAGACTGGGAATAATTAAATATTCTGTCTGTCTTTCGGGTCTAATGCTATCATCTGGTACGGATTAACTTTTTGCCAATCATCTAAAATGATAAGTAAAACTTAAATGAACAAAGTAAAAAATAAAATTTTATGATACCTGACTGTGGGTACTAGCTTCTTCAAAAGTAATATTTCTTCAAGTGAACTACATTCCAATGGGATGATAACACCTTGTCATCCATAGTTTCCTACTCATACGCTCCTTTTCCGGCAATACCTTTATCTCGATACGGGCCTTTCCAATTTGGACTCAACTTTCCTGTATTTGTCGCTTGTGTTAATCAAAATACCTTTTTAAGGAAAAAGTCCCCAATCTTAAAATATCTCAGGTTTGCCTTCCTGTTGTAATATCGTTCGATTCTCTGCTTTTGTGCTGTCATCCGAACCATAATTTCCTCCCTTCTATTTTCTGTTAAATCTAAATTTGTATGAAGTTCTTCCTCATTTGATGCTTCATTTGCATGCGTTTACCTAGTACTCGGTTCTTCTATCTCCATGAAATTAAGGCCTCGGTCCTATAAACAAGTGAGAATGGTGTTTCTCCCGTGCTTATTTTTGCTATTGTTCGGCAAGCCGATAATACCCCTGGTAGCACTTCTGGCCACTTGCCTTTTGATTCTTCTAATCGCTTCTTTAGATAGTTGACGATGATCTTATTTGTCGACTCAACTTGTCCATTAGCTACGAGACGATTTGGTGCTGAAGTTATTCGTTTAATTTTCCAACTTTTGAAAAAATCAGTAACCTTCGCACCTACGAACTGCGGCCCATTATCGCAAACGATTTTCCTTGGGAATCCAAATCGACATATTATATTTGTCCAAACGAAGTCCATAACTTTCTTTTCTCGTCCTGTTTGAAGGCACCTGCTTCTACCCACTTTGAAAAATAATCCGTTAGAATTAACAAAAATTGTACCTTTCCTTTGGCTTGAGGTAGAGGACCTACGATATCCATCCTCCACTTTATAAATGGCCACGGTGATATGATTGAATGGAGCAATTTCGTTGGTCGATGCATATTATTTGCATATCGCTGGCACTTAATCTTCCATTTTTGGCCAATAGTACCCCGCTCTTACTAGTGTTTTCACCAACGATCTTCCGCCCGCATGATTACCACAGTGTCTCTTGTGCACTTCTCTCATCACATATTCAGTTTGTGATGGTCTAAGGCGCCATGCTAAGGGTCCTCCAAACATTTGGGATTTCTTCTTATCCTTTGGTAAAAATCCATTAAGCAAATAATTCACAAACTCATTTCTCCAATCTCAAGTTAAATTATTAAAATTTACCTCATTTTTTGTTTGATCAAGGGTTGAATGGAACAAGTGCACCACAATCGCATTTTCGTGTATGACACATCAACCACGAAACCCAAATTCGCCAATGCATTAGCTTTTGCGTTTGCTTCCCTGGGTATTTAGATAGCTTTCCAAGTATGGAACTGCCTCAGTAATTCTCGTACCTTTTCTAGGTATTGCTGCATTCACATCTCTCTTGCAACGTAATTCCCTTGCATTTGGTTTACTACCGGCTGCTAGTCACCTTTGAGTCGATTTGTTCAATACCAAGCTCTCTCGCGAGTTCCAAACCTGCAATCACAACTTCATACCCTGCCTGCCTCATTGTTAGTAATGGAACAAGTGCACCACAATCGCATTTTCGTGTATGACACATCAACCACGAAACCCAGATTCGCCAATGCATTAGCTTTTGCGTTTGCTTCCCTGGGTATTTAGATAGCTTTCCAAGTATGGAACTGCCTCAGTAATTCTCGTACCTTTTCTAGGTATTGCTGCATTCACATCTCTCTTGCAACGTAATTCCCTTGCATTTGGTTTACTACCGGCTGCTAGTCACCTTTGAGTCGATTTGTTCAATACCAAGCTCTCTCGCGAGTTCCAAACCTACAATCACAACTTCATACCCTGCCTGCCTCATTGTTAGTAATTGGATAACACTTTATTCCTTGTCATATAATTTCTCCCAAATGTGAAATTAAAACAATTCCCAAGCCTGTTCCTTTTACATTGAAGAAGAGGGGACTATCTCTATATAAGGTCCAAGTTCCAAAATTAGTTCCGAAAAACACTCGTACCTCTTTTTCTACTTCAAGAAGTAGGTTCGAGCTGAAATCTGCTACGAAATTCGCTAGTGCCTGAGACTTTATGGCAGTTCTAGGCTGATAGATAATATCATATTCACTAAGATCTATAGCCCATTTACCTAACCTCCCTGATAACTCTTGCTTATGCAATATATTCTTTAGTGGGAAAGCAGTTATAATATAAATAAGATGACATTGAAAATATGGTTGTAACTTTCTTGATGCCATAATTAATGCTAATGCAAGTTTCTCTAAATGAGGATACCGTGTCTCGGCATCTAATAAGGATTTGATAACATAATAAATTGGATATTGCTTACCCTTGTCTTCACGTACCAGCGCCGCGCTTACTGCTACTTGCGACACACCTAAGTATACAAGCAGTCTTTTTTCATCCCTTGGTTTTGCTAACAAGGGTTGTTTCGATAAATATGACTTCAAATCCTTCAAAGCTTGTTGACACTCGTCAATCCATTCAAATTAATTTTGCTTTTTCAATATTGAAAAGAATTTAAAAATTTATTTTTGAAGATTTGGACATAAATCTTCCTAAAGCTGCTACTCTACCTATTAATCTCTATACCTCTTTTTTTCTTGTAAGTACATTAGGTATTTCCTCAATTGCTTTGATCTAAGCAGGATTCACTTCAATGCCCCTGTTAAAAATAAGAAATCACAAAAAGTTACCTGAAGCGACACCAAAGGCGCACTATTCTGGGTTTAGCTTCATGTTATACTTGCGGAGAATTTTAAAGGTTTCAGTCAAGTGCTGGAAATGGTCCCTTGCTCATGCTGATTTGACCAAAATATAGTCAACGTAAACCTCCATGGTTTTTCCCAAGTGCTTGAAACATTTTAGTTACCAATCTTTGATACGTTGCTCCAGCATTTATTAAATCGAACGGCATAAATTTGTAGTATTAAGTCCCCTTGTCTGTAATAAACAAAGTCTTTCCCTCATCTAGAGGATCCATCTTTATTTGATTATAACCAGAATATACATCTAAAAAACTTAAAAGTTCATGACCTGTATAGAATCAATTAATTGATCTATATGCGGTAAAGGAAACGAATTTCTAGGTCAAGCTTTGTATAAATAAGTATAATCCACACAAACTCGCTACTTCCCATTCTTTTTGCGGACTACGACGGTATTAGCTAACAAGTCAGAGTACTTTACCTCTCGAATTGAACCAATTTTTAGAAGTCTTTGTACCTCATCTTGGATTACTTGATTTTTAAATGCTCATTGCTTCCTTTTATTTTGTTTGACATGTGGGTGCAATGGGTCCTCATTCAGCTTATGAGTCATTACCTCCGATAGTATACCTGTCATGTCTGAATACGACCAAGCAAAGCAATTGGCATTAGCATGTAAAATTTCAATTAACTTACCTTTCATTTCCAAGCTCAAGTTTGTTCTGATGTAGACTTTTCTGTCAGGCTAGCGGACGAATAATATAACAGCTTCAAGCTACTCCATGGTTATTTTGATATTCTCATTTTCCTCTAGCTCTTGGATCATATCAGGCCTTGAATCTATATTAGCTTCATTTTTTGGACTTCTAGTTGAGGTGGGCACTGAATTATCCTCAACTGAGTTCTATAATTGCTATTTCGTATCTCCATCCTCGAATGTTGCGCTCCCGATTGCAACTGAGTTGATATCTCACGATGCCTGTTGATCTCCCCTGATTTTATGGATTCCCTACTGTGATGAGAATTTAATCACCTGATGCAATGTTGATGGGACCGCATCCATATCATGAATCCATGGTCTTCCTAAAATTATGTTATAGGCCATGTCTGCCTCTACCACCTGGAATTTAGTGTCTTTGATGACACTTTCTGCAAATGTTGCCGATATGATTTCTCCTTTCGTGACGACACTTGTATTATCGAAGCCAGACAGCGACCGTGGCTTCGGTATGATTCGATCATTCACTTGCATCTCATTCACTACTCTCAGTAGGATGATATTAACAACACTACCTGGGTCAATCAAAACTCGTTTAACATTAGTATCATGAATAAGTAAAGATATTACTAGTGCATCGTTATGAGGAATGATCAAGCCGTCCGTGTCTTCGTCATCAAATACTATTCTCTCTCCTTCCAAAACTTGATGAACCCGTTTCCCACGGGCAACGGTAATTTTGATGTCTTTCTTGCTGCCGTGTACGCTACCCACTTAACTTCTTCACCCCCGGTTATAACATTTACCGTTCTCTTTGGTGACAGGGGATTTGGTGGTTCTTGATTGTTTTTCATGTAAGATTGTTTTCCTTTTTCACTAAACAGATCAGTGAGATAGCCTAACTTCAATAGATGCTCAACTTCTCCCTATAAGATCTTACAATCCGCTCTTCTATGACCATGCATTATGAAACTCGCTCCAAAATTCCTGGCTCCTTTTGTTGGGATCTGACCTTATCTCTTTCAGCCCTCGCACCGTGCCACCCATTCCTCTTAGAGCAGCTACCCACTCTGATGTAATGAAGTTGAAATAATAATTTTCTATTCTTGGTTGAGAGTTTGAATCACTGTTTCTGGCTGTGTCCTGCTCCCTTTTGAATTTGGAAAAAGAACTCGTCTCCTTTTGTCTTGATCTTGAATCAAACTGTGTATGTTCTTGTTTAGATCGGGAATCTCATCTCGCAGATCCCATATATGGCTCCTATCTGCTCTTTCCACACCTCTTTTCTATCTCTAAACGTCTAGATCCAGGCCTTTCTTCTACCTTAGGTTGGGAAACTGTATCTTCTTCTATTCGTAAATTTGTACTGTATCTGTTGTACTCATCATTCTAAGTAGTTGCAGAAAACTCCACAGACTCTCTTTCAATCTTCTCGTGGCTTCTGAACTTTTATCATTTAAATTACATGCAAATGCTATAGCCACCCATTTATCAGGTACACGTGGTAACATCATCCTCTCCCGCTGAAATCTATCCATGAATTCTCTGAGCAATTTTGTGCTTTCGTGTTTTACTTTGAAGATATCTTCCATCCTCTTTTCTACTTTTAGAGCTCCCGAATGTGCTTTTATAATGGAATCTACAAGCTCAACAAGAGAATCAATAGAATTTTCAGGTAAGAGTGAATACCATATTAATTCCCCTTTCATGAGGGTTTCGCCAAATTCTTTCACCAAGACTGATTCAATTTCCTGCTTGGTTAATTCAATGCCCTTAGCCCCTGTGGTGAATGCGGTAACATGCTCTCGTAGAGCAGTGGTCCCATCATATTTAGGGCTATCGGGCATCTTGAACTTTTTAGGAATTGGTAAAGGTGCTGCACTTGGCTTTCTGGGCTGTTGCGAGTATTTGTCGATATCCACTCCTTTAATTATCAGTGGTATCCGCTCATTTTGTTCCTTGAGTTGTTTCTGCAAGGTTAATACCAAACTTTATAAATTAAAATTATATAGAGTACCTGATCCTCCGTCTCTAGAATTGTTTGGTATTCCTCCACTTCCTGAATTATCAAGTGCTGAACGAGGCTTTTTCAGAGTCGTATTTACTGGTGGAGGGGTCTGCGCGATGTTAGGTAACCCATTTGCAAATGCACGCAAAGCTTGACCAACTGGTTGAACAATCATTTGCCTCAAGTTATCCTATTCATTAGTCTACTCGTCAACTCGTTGTCCATCATTACAAGTAGTAGACCTTTCAAGCGAATTGTCACGTGACCGTGGTAGGGCTGCAGTAGGCATATGGCGTGGTGAAGTTCTACCTTGTTGTTTTTCTTGGACTCCCCCATCTACCTGAATAATTTCGTTAGTAGTTGACATGCCTTGTTGCTAAAGATAAAAATATAAAAAGTGAACAGATTATCAAATTCTCGGTTGGAACCAATTTCTTTAACTAAAAAGTAGTTTTTGTGGTCAAAGTCAATGTTTAAAGAAAATCAGGTTTCTAATAACCAAATTTACTTCACTTTTTCAAAAATACTAGAATAAAATAAATAATTGAAATGATAAATGAAGGAAAGAAATCTTATTGATGATCGTTGTTTTCCCCTAGAATTATGAATTGGAATATTCAATCAAATAGAAATATAAAAGTAAAAGACTAATTGCATATATTTTAGAATATTCAGATAATTGTACAAAATAAGGTAAGGTCCCTTATATAAGGATACAAAGATGTGATAGCTTTCCTCACTTAATTCCCACGTCTCTATTGCAGTCTTAGCTCACTTGCACGGGTGTATTTTTTCATTTTTGTATATGAAGAAGAAGATTTAAATTTTTAATGTAGGCAGTCATTTTATGAGTATATTGTGTTGGCTATTCATTGTAAGAGATATTGTTTAACCAAAAAATAATTTTTGTGGTCAAAGTCAATGTTTAAAGAAAATCGGGTTTCTAATAATCAAATTTACTTCACTTTTCAAAAAATGCGAAAATAAAACAAACAATTGAAATGATAAATGAAGGAAAAAAAATCTTATTGATGATCGTTGTTTTCTTCCCTGAATTATGGACTGGAATCTTCAATCAAGTAGATATATAAAGGTAAAAGACCAATTCCATATATTTGAGAATATTCAGATGATCATGCAAAATAAGGTAAGGTCCCTTATATAAGGATACAAATATGTAACAGTTTTTCTCACTTAATTCTCACCTGTTACTAACATTAACTATATTAATTGCCCATTACTAAAATTACTCATAACGGCTATAGTAATAATAGGTGATCGCGCATAATCAAGGATAATGTTGATTCCCTTTCCATATTCACAATTGTTCGTGATGTTCCCTTTTTTGTGGTCTTCATATATCTCGTACCTATTTTTTTCTCTCCCCGCTATCAGTTACAGTACCTTCTTTTGCAAATCTCGTGGATATTTTAACCGTGCCTCATCATTCTTCTTTATTGACCCAATATAGATGCCACCTGTTACCATACTAATCCACGTGGCATGCTTATTTTTCCACCAATACAATTATATTCTTTGATTTGTTCAGCTAGTAACTGGTAAATAGCTCTATATCGTTGCTTCGATATTTTTGAAGATTTGATTCTGTTATAATTGGTCATCGATCATTTTTTATTTATTAGATTTATTCTATCTGCCAAATATGAGGTATGTATCGTAGTAGGTTGTGCTTATATGGGTGAGTTGGTGGAGACTACAAAATACTGAAAATAGCAGTCTAAGCCTACATTGACATTACCTGTTTGTTGTGCCTCGTAGTGGTTTCTTTAACGAGTTGGCTGAAAGCGTAGCTAAATGTGATCAGTTAAAATGTGAATCTAGTGATGTTCCAATTTGCTATATGATTAATTATGTGCCTAGCAAGGTAAAAGTAGCTCCTTCTTTTATCTTGAACTATTAGCATGTGACACTGTATCTTCTTAATATTATTAGTAATGGCATTAGGCCTATTCTAAGGATAAATGTCGTTGATAGGTCTCAACAAGGTTCAGTACCACCACCACCACAATCACAATCACAATCATTAGTTGATGAAGAGATAATTAACAATGAAGGATGAGATGATCACAATATTCATGGGTTAGATCATAATGAAAATATTCAATGAATAAGAATATTCCAACAGATGATGAGGTGCCAGAGAATCATTACATCGTTGCGAGAAATGTCGCTTCTTGAACACAAGGGAGCCACAGTTTTAAAGACGAAATTGATCTTTTCCTTGGGAAAACATTCAAGAACAAGCATGACTTAGTTGGAGCGTCGAAGCTTGCTGCTGTGAAGAAGACCTTTAGTTTCTTTGTAAAAAAGAGTAATAAATTATTGTATGTGGTTTCATGTGAGATTCAGAATTGCTAGTGGAAGTTGCACGCAGTGAAGTACCTCAAAGGGTACACTTGCGGTGTTCAAAATCTCTAGAGCCAACATCAACATGTTTTGGCATCCATCATTATTGATTTCGTGATGAATGACTTTGCTGATGGAAAATGGCCATCAATTAAACAAATTGAAAGTACAGTTTGTAATCATTTGAATTGTGAGGGAAGCTATTGGAAGTGCTTGAAGAGAGTGTTCTTGCTAAGAATCTGATAAGGGGGACACTTAGCACGAGTAAACTATTTTAGATGCATATCATTATGTTCTTAAAAGTGAAATCGAGGCAGTAAGACTTCACTAAAGCTTGATGCAGAAGGGAGATTCCTATATTTTTTCGTAGCTTATGGTAACCTTGCATTTGAGGATTTCTGAATATAAGGAAGGTTTTAGCTGTTGATGGGACTTTTTAAACATGCAAGTAGGATAGTATTTTGTTAGGTACAATGGCACAAGATACTGAGAACTATATCTATCAAGTGGCATTTTGTATAATGAACAAAGAGTGTAATAACATTTGAACATTTTTTTTTCGAGTAATTGGAGACCGTAATTGATGATTATCTAGAGCTGTTTATAATGTCTGATAAGCATCTTACCATAGCCAATGAGATTTTGGGTTTATAATCATACTCATCATGAATTTTGCATGAGACAACTTGGTGAAAGTCTATGCCAAAAGGGTCAAATGTGAAAATTATCTTCATCACTGTTATCCGACAATACAAGTATACAGTAAAAACAAGTTCTTCGACTATTTTCAGCAACTCCGAAAAAAATACCCCATAGTAGATAGATGTCTTGAGCACGAGGTTGGGTTTCACAGATAGACAAGATCTCATTTTTCTAGAAGCGGGTACAAAGTGACGACCACAAATATTGCCGAGTCGCTTAACGCAATGTTGCAGGAAGAAGGAGGACTTCCCTTGATTTTCCTGTTTAACTGTATTAGTCAAAGGTTCGCCGAAAAATTCAGTAGAAAGCATAAATCAGCAAGGTAAACACCATATTTGTGCCTTCAATTGAAAAAAATAAGAAAAAATATGGATAAAGGAAGCTCCTTGCTGGTCTATGATTTAAATAGAGAACTTAATGAATTCAGCATTCTGGGACGAGACACAGATGCAAAAGTCAGTCTTCAGGACAAAATATGTTCATATCAAGAGTATGACCTTGTAAAATATCCTATTGCCACACGATGGCATCACTGAGAAGTATGGAGATGGATATGGCACAAGCATTTATGAGTATTCCACACCATTTTATAAGTTTCAAACTTACATTCTTGCATATACAGAAAATGCTTTTTGTCCCCCAATAATATAATGGATGGTTCTCTAGAAGGTGTTGGATTCAAAAATTTTCCCACCACCCTACGTGCTCAAACCGAAAAGAAAGAAGATTAGGCGTATATTGGTATTAGAAAATTATTTGAGTTGAAGAAGAGGAGAATAAACAAGTGTTGAATCTGCAAAAAGAATATGGCCACAAAAAGATCACTTGCCAATCTTTGATAGAAAATTATAATTGAGTTATTCTTCTTCAATCTGCTGGTGTTTGTCATGATTTGCTTCTGTGGTGATCTGGTTCTACAATAATTTGCTATCGTAATGATTAGATTAAGCATAGTGTTGTGTTATCTGTTTATGTTGTGTATGCTAAACTTAGTTATGTCGCTAGCGTACTAATATCTACTTATGTATTGGTTTATGATTGATTCTCTTGGGTTGATAATCCATAGTTCTTTGTCTTTAAAAATTATGTCTAAAAGATGTTAGTCATTTAGCCTATTGACAACATATAGTTATAATAAACTATAGTAATGATCTAGTATTCACTTCATACTGATTGATAATCAGTGTGAACATCAAATAACTTCATTAAATTGAAGCATACATCGCGTTATTGAATCATGCCGCAATTATGCAAATCAGGTGAACTTGAAAAAATAGTGCAACATGCATTAATACATTCTAAAAATGCCAAGAGCTATTATCGGGAACACCAAAGGACATTGCCTTACAATTCATTCTTTGGCAATAACTAGCAGCATAAACTACAAACAAAAATTATTCTGTACAAGTCCATATACAAAAATAATCTAAAAAAATTGCTCGAAGGTATGCACAAAGGGATGCCAGACGTCCATCTCTAGATGCGCCATTGATTGGAGCCAACCTTGACCAGCTTATCCGTAGTCTTACAGAAGCTAGAATCCGCCAAGAGATGTATATCAAAAGTATTACTCGTATTATGCATATGCTACTAGATAGGGCATAGGTGAATCTAAATACCTGCATCAGCCCACCCTCTTCTCCAAGGGCACCATAGGCTTTTCTTAATATAATTAAATAAGCTTTAAGTCATGAAAGCTCTTAATATTTCTAATAAAAATTTCTTATGTCAATTCCAGTGATTTGATTTTTTTTCTTTAACCGTATTCCATCGACAAAGAACACGTGCAATTAACGATACTATAGTAGTAGTAGTTTATTATCGACTACGGGAAGTAAACTTAACCAAATTTCAGTAAATCCAATCAACAACAATGATGAACGATTAATTATGACAATTAAACATAACTGAAAGAGAATAAAAAAAACTAATCAGAAAAAACGGGCCATAAAGACGAATGTGATTGACATTCATAGAAGGCGTTCAACAGGTCGGAATCACATTCACCTTCGATTCTGATGACCCTTTGTTCTAATTTGTGCATTTTACCTTTAATCCAGCTTATACTATCAACTAATCCAACAAATAACGGGCCACAGGAACGTTGGAGCATGTAAAAGGATAGGCTCCGGTATATTGGGTGTCGCAATGATATGTACCAGCGATCCTATTGACAGATCGTTTGAATTTTGATACTTAGAATTTTCTATTGTTGGAGTTGGGTTAGAAAAATGGTGGTATATATATTTGGGGAAGGTTAGAACCTTGGAAATTATAATGTTATGTAGCTGACACCCTGTTAATAACTTTATAAAAAAATTGTATTGTTGTCACGATCCTAATTTTCCTCCTTAGGATGTCGTGATGGCATCTAGTCTTTAAGACTAGGTAACCCTAACATTAAGTAAAAACTTGACAGAAATAATCAACAGAAATACTAAGCAAGACTCATAAACTTATATAGACTTCCAAAATAAGATCTCAACAACTCACTTCGCAAAATCGATGGAACTGAGTCATAAGCTCTACAAAATGAATTGGAATGTCTACTACAATACTGTCTAAATGAGAAACACAACAGAAAAGAAAGATAAGGAAAGTGACTCCGAGGCATGCGGACGCTAAGCAGGTATACCTTGAAGCCTCCGGATAACAACTACGATCAAACACTACCGTCCAGCATGAGCAGACGTGCCTAAATCTGCACAAAAGATGTGCAGAAGCGTAGTATGGGTATACCACTACGGCAGCCAGTAAGTATCAAGCCTAACCTCGGTAGAGTAGTAACAAAGCTAGGTCAAGACACCTACTAGGACATAATAAACAGAATGAAAATATTATAGCGAGAAGTAATGAAAGCGAAAAAATAAATGATACGAAACAAGTTAATAACATAGACTAATGGCAGAATTGTAAGCATAGAGATAACATAGAGGAAGCAATTTAAGAGAATCGCAATAGTCAAATGCGGACAAAAACTGCAAAGACAAGGAAGAATAACACAACAAGAAGTGTTTCATGAATAACTCTTTTCAACATGAGATGCACAACAAGAATCACAACCGAGGTAATGTCTCATATACAACAAGAATCACAATCGAGGTACTGCCTCGTATACAACAAGTATCACAACCGAGGTACCGCCTCGTATTCACATTTCTCAATTTCAAACACAATCTTTCCTTATGCCATTGTGTGAGCCTTACATTTAAATAGTTTTGAAAATATTTTTTCCGAAATAGCTACACGCACTTTAGCCCACCTTATGACGCCGTGTGGCTTCAAGTAATTCCCTTACTAGCAACACACACATAAGTCCCATCTTATGTTGCCGCATGCACATTAACCTCTATCCTTATACCAGCGCATGCGCATTGATATCACATCACAATAATAACTCGCACCACAAGTGCCCATGTGCCACAACTTGCCAATAATCAATAATATCAATGTTTCCACAACAATAGCCTATGGTTCAACCATAATGTGTACAAGAATATCAACAATAACAATGAATATAAATTTCTCAACAAGGAAGATATCTCAATATTAACAACTTCGCTTTAATGTGATAACGACTTTCACAACGTCAATGCCAATAGCTCAACAATGAGAGAGATAATGTATAACCAAAATATCAAATACGAATAAATCACGATGGAGTGATGATATGTAACGAGGACTTCAAATAAGGATAAGTCAACAATGGAAGAGATAACATGTAATCATGAAAGAGGCAACAAATTCAACTAAAGCATAAGAACAAAGTGTCAAGTAAGATGTAGAACAAGTGTTAACTAAGTCAAATAAGACATGTAAGGATAGACTAACACAAGAGTAGATTGGCTATTAGAATTAAAAACATGATATGACAATTCAATTAAGGCTTGAAAAGAGTCTAAGTAGCCTAAATTGGTCAAATACCTCATACAACCCGTAAACCCATTTGTCACCTTGCGTACACGGCTTTCACATAGCACAAATAACACAATCAATTCCAAATCCTAAGGCGTACTTTCCTATTCCCCCCCAAAAGTTAGGCAAGATACTTACCTCAACTAGGCCAACTCAACCCTCGAAAATAGCTTTTCCCCTAAAGTTCTCCTCTGCATGGCTCAAATCTAACCAAAATTGACTTAATATCATCAAACAATGCAAGAAAAAACAGTTACAATAGATAAAGCTTTGATCTTTACGTTTAGCCCGAAAAGTCAACAAAAGTCAACTCGGGGCTCATCTGGTCAAAACCCGGGTCCAAGGGTAGATTCTGACTACCCATAACCTCATGAGTTCATATATCTTGACTAGTTTCAAAATCTGAGTCCAAATCGACTCTTAAAACTCAAATTCTTATTTTTCAAAAACTTGACAAAGTATCACAAATTTTCGCTTGGATTCACATGATTTTGATGTTAAATCTAAGATATATTGAAGAAATATAATTGAAAATTGATTAGAATCACATACCCAATGTTTATAGGTGAAAATTCTCTCTCCAAATTGTCTCCTACCGAGTCTTTCTAAAATGAGATATGTTGAAAATCTCGACTCCGAGCCCTTTTGTCCAGCTGCAGATATTGCATTTGCTACAGAGGGTTCTCATTTGCGAGTCCTCACAATTGCGGACCAGGGATCGCATTTGTGAACCCTGACAGCCTTAATAATTGTCACAATTGCGACAAAGACTTCGCAATTGCGAAGCTGGACACTTTAGCAAAAGCGACCAATTGTTCGCAAAAGCGACCCAAGCCCCAGGCCTGTTGACTTCGCAATTGCGAAGGGGCCAGTCGCAATTGCGACATCAGAGCCCCCCTGCCACCTTTGCAATTGCGAGGTTGGTTCTCGCAATTGCGATAACAGAGCATCAGCAACACCAACAATTCCATTTTCAGTCCAAAACACTCTGAAACATGTCTGAAACTCATCCGAGCCCTCGTGGCTCCAAATTAACCATCCACACAATTATAAAAATATCATACAAACTAGCTCCCGCAATCAAAACAAAAAAATTACATCTAGAACTATGAATCGAATACCAAAACGCATGAATTTCAAAGTAAATTTCAAGAACCTCTAGAATTGCAACTAAACGTTCGAATCCTATCACATCAACTCCAAATAATACTAAATTTTGCAGACAAGTTCGAAATAGCATAACGAACCTATTCCAAGTCCAAAAACCAAATTATGACCCTGATGGACAAAAGTCAACCTGCAGTCAAACTTTCCAACTTCAAATTGCTAAATTTTGGTAAAACAACGCAAATAAACTTATGGACTTCCGAATTCGATTCCGTACATAGCCCAAGTTTAAAATCACGATACGAAGCTATCGGATCCATCAAAATACCGTTCCGGGATTGTTTTGATAAAAGTGAACCATTGGTCAACATAAATAACCTAAGCTTCTAGGCAAGAGGATCCAAATCAACCCGAAATCTTCCCGGAACAAAACTAATCAAACCCGTAAGTCATAAAACCATAAACGCACATGTGTGAAACATCAAAAGGGGAAACATGATGCAATTATACAAAACGACCGGTCAGGTCATTACATTTTCCCCCCTCTTAAAACAAAGTTCATTCTCGAACGTGCATAAGGACATACCTAAAGTGATGAATAGATGAGGATAACGACTCCGCATGTCGTGCTCGGTCTCCCAGGTCGCGACCGGATGATCCCTCTATTGAACCTTCACTAAAGCAATGTTCTTTGATCTTAACTTCCGGACTTGTCTGTCCAAGATAGTCACTGGCTCCTCAATATAATTCAAATCCTTATCCAATTGAACTGTGCTGACGTCTAAAACATGAGACAGATAACCATAATACTTCCGAAGCATAGAAACATGGAACACCGGATGAACTGCAGATAAGCTAGGTGACAATGCAAGCTTGTAGGCCACCTCACCAATCCTCTCAAGGATCTCAAAAGGTCTGATATACCTAGGGCTCAACTTTCCCTTCTTCCCAAACCTCATCACACCCTTCATGGGTGAAACCTAGAGCAAAACTCGCTCCCCAACCATAAATGCTACATCATGAACCTTCCGATCAGCATAACTCTTCTGTCTAGACTGGATTGTACAGAGGTGATCCTGAATCAACTTGAACTTCTCCAAGGCACCTCGAACCAAATTCGTGCCTAACAATCTAGCCTCTTTCGGCTCAAACTAACCAACCGGAGGACGACACCGTCTCCCATATAGGTCCTCGTAAGGAGCCATCCGAATAATAGATTGGTAGTTGTTGTTTTAGGAAAATTTCATAAGCGTCAAGAACTGATCCCAAGAACCCCCTAAATCCATAACACAGGCACGAAGCATTTCCTCCAGTATTTGAATGGTGCGCTTGGACTGCCTGTCTGTCTGGGGTCCAAATGTTGTGCTCAACTTAACCTATGTGCCTAACTCACGCTACACAGCTCTCTAGAAATGCGATGTGAACTGCATAACTCGATTGGAGATAATGGATACCGGCACACCGTAACGTCGAATAATCTCGCGGATATAGATCTGAGCTAGCTGATCTGAAGAATAGGTGGTCACTACCAAAATAAATGAGCTGACTTGGTCAACCTATCCACAATCACCCAAACAAATAGGGGTCGTCATACTGACGCTCTCTTATGCGCTCATATAAAGAAGACCTACAAACCACGCAAGCAAGCGCTCGACTGGGCTCCGAAACATCCAATCTAACAAAGTGATTGGCCAATGCTTGAGCATAAATGGCTAGTGGCCTCTCTGCTGCCGGTAGATATGCTAAACTACCCATACTCTCCGCCTTTCGACTCAAGGCATCGACCAAAACATTGGCCTTCCCGGGATGATATAGAATAGTGATATCGTAGTCTTTAAGCAACTCTAACCACCTTCGCCGCCGCATATTAAGATCTTTCTGTTTGAACAGATGCTGGAGACTCCGGTGGTCGGTATAGACCTCACAAGGGACATCGTACAAATAGTTCCGCCAAATCTTCAAGGCATGAACAATAGCTGCCGATTCCAAGTCGAGGACATAATAATTCTTCTCCACTGTCGAGACGCGTAGGTGATCACCCTACCATCCTGCAACAACACCGCGCCAAGGCACGCATCACATTATATAGTGTAAGACCCCGAACCCCGAGGCAACACCAACACTGGGTTGTAGTCAAAGTAGTCTTGAGCTTTTGAAAGCTCGCCTCACACTCCTCAGACCATTTGAAAGGAGTACCCTTCTGGATCAATCTAGTCATAGGTGCAACAATGGATAAGAAACCCCTAAGAAACGATGATAATACCCGACCATATCAAGGAAACTCCGGATCTTAGTAGCTGAAGATGGTCTGGGCTAACTCTGCACTGCTTCAATCTTCTTTGGATCTACCTTAATCTCTCACTCGACACCACATGACCTAAAAATGCCACCAAATCAAGCCAGAATTCACACTTTGAGAATTTTGCATACAACTTATTTTCTCTCAAGGTCTGGAGCACAATCCTCAAATGCTGCTCATGATCCTCCCGGCTGCAGGAGTACACCAAGATGTCATCAATAAACACAATCACGAATGAATCAAGATATGGTTGGAATATGTTCATTAGGTGCATAAATACTAATGGGGCGTTGGTCAGACCAAATGACATCACAAGGAACTTGTAGTGACCATACCGAGTCCTAAAGGCAGTCTTCGGGATATCCGGATCCCGGATCTTCAACTGATGATACCCTGACCGCAAATCAATCTTCGAGAACACTCTGGCACATTGTAGCTGATCAAATAAGTCATCAATGCACGGCAATAGGTACCTATTCTTTATTATAACTTTGTTCAAGTGCCGATAAGCAATAAACATGCGCATAGAGCCATCCTTCGTCTTTACAAACAAAACAGGAGTACCCCAAGGTGACACACTAGACCGAATGAAACCCTGATGAAGCAACTCCTACAACTTCTCCTTTAACTCCTTCAATTCCGCTAGGGCCATGCAATACGGTGGGATAGAAATAGGATGAGTGCCTGGCAACAAGTCAATACCAAAATCGATATCCCTATTGAGCGGCATGCCCCGGAGATGTGCTGAAAATACATCTGGGAAGTCTCCACTGCCAGAACTGACTAAATGGTAGGAGTATCAACACTGACATCTCTCACGAAGGCTAGATAAGCATCACACCCTGTCTTAACCATCCGTTGAGCCTTTAGAAATGACACAACCCTACTAGGAACATAGTTTAAAGTACCTCCCCATTCCAACTGTGGTAAACCTTTCATAGCCAAGGTCACCGTCTTGGCGTGACAATCTAGAATAGCATGATAGGGAGACAAATAGTCCATGCCCAAGATCACATCAAAGTCTACTATACTGAGCAACAATAGATCAACTCTGGTCTCAAAACCACTAATAACAACTAAACAAGACCAATACATACGGTCCACAACAATAAAATCTCCCACAGGCGTGGATACATAAACAGGAGAACTCAAAGAATCATGGAACATATCCAATTACGGAGCAAAGTAAGATGACACATATGAATAAGTGGATCTCGGATCAAATAAGACTGATGCATCTCCATGAAAAATCGAAACCATACCTGTGATGGCTGCGTCTGAAGAGACTGCCACCGTCCTACCCGGAAAAGCATAGAATCTAGCCTGGCCTCCCCTTCTAGGGCGACCTCTACCCTCCCATCCCCTACCCCTTGTTGGTTATGCGGGTGGAGCAGCATCTAGAGTAGTAACCATGGCCTGTGAAGTCTATGGACCTAGCTGAATCTGTGGAGCCTAAGTAGTCTGTGGAGATGCACCCCTCCTGAGTCTAGGGAAATCTCTTACCATATGACGGGTATCGCGACACTCAAAGAAAGCTCTTTGTAGGCATGGCTATTGGGACCGGCTCGGACCTGGTCTGCTAGACTGACCGCTAAAGGCACCTCGTGCAAAAGATGCACTAGAAAGTGGTTGAACAAAGTGTGCAACTTGAGACCTCGGAATAACCGGAGCACCATTAGAAGTTGGAAGTGCTGAGTGAACTGGATGGATCACATTGCCTTTACCATGACGGGTTGTAGCTATAGCGTGGCCACCACTAAATTCTCCAGTACCTCGAGGTCTTTTGGCTTACTTGTCCTCTCTCTCATGGTCTCGCATACCCTCCAACCTCTGTATGATCTCTACCAGCTGCTGATATGGGTTATCTGTCTCCAACTCTCAAGCCATGCTGAACCGAATACCAAAGTTGAGCCCCTTGAGGAATCGGAGAACTTTCTCCCTAACTGTTAAAACCAAATTAGGTGCATGACTGGACAAATCATAGAATCGGACAGCATACTCTGACACTAACATAGTACCCAGGCGCAACTACTCAAATTCAAAGCGCCATGCTTCCCAAAGGGTCCGAGGAACAAACTCTCTCAAGAAAATCTCTAAAAACTGAGTCCATGTAAGTAATGCTACATCAGCCGGGCTACCCTCCTCGTAAACCCGCCACTATTGATATGCTACTCCTGACAGCTAGAATGTAGTGAAAGGAACTCCGCTCGTCTCCACAATACCCATGGTGAGGAGAATACGGTGGCACTTCTCTAGAAAATCATGTGCATCTTCTGAAGCTATGCCACTGAAAGTAGGAGGATGATACTTCTTGAACCTCTCAAGTCTAAGAAGCTCCTTCTCAAATTCCACTGCCCTAACCTTGGGCTGGATCGGAACAACAAGTTGTGCTACATAACCTCTAGTACCAGATTGACATGGACCCACTACTCTGGAGTACGGGCCGCGGGAGTCTAAGCTCCTCCCCCAACCTGAGATATGGCTGGTGCAAGTGGAATCAATCCCGCCTGAGCTAGAGTACGAACATGCTCAAGAACTGTGCGAGGGTCTCCTGAAGTGCAGGGGTGGCAACAAGCACCTCGGGTGCCTGTCCCCCAACTGAAGCTACTAGTGGCTCCTCAATCGCAGATCGGGCAGGTGCTCTAGCTGCACCACGTGCCACTCCTTGGCCTCTGCCCCCACCCTGGCCTCTCGTGGCTATAATAGTGCAAATGGAATCAGCAGTGCGTCGGATCCAGCAGTGCGTGTCCTCACCATCTATGAGAGAATAGAAAGTCAAAGTTTTAGATTTCAATGTCAAGCAATTTGTACGGTATGAAATCAAAGAAGGTGAAGTTTTCCTAATAGTTCTGTAGCCTCTCGAAGATAAGTACAAACGTCTCCGTATTGATATGCAAGACTCTACTAAACTTGCTCATGACTCGTAACACCTATGTACCTAGAGCTCTTATACCAACTTATCACGACCCTAATATCCCTCCGTAGGATGTCATGATGGTACCTAGTCTCTAAGACTAGGTAAGCGTAACATTAAATAATAACTTGACATAAATAATCAACTGAAATACTAAGTAAGACTGATAAACTCATATAAACTTCCAAAATAGGATCTCAACAACACACTTCCCAAAACTGATGGAACTAAGTCATAAGCTCAACAAAATAAATTGGAATGTCTACTACAACATTGTCTAAATGAGAAATACAACAGAAAAGAAAGATAAGGGAAGGTGACTCTGAGGCCTACGGATGCCAAGCAGGTATATCTTGAAGTCTTCAGATAACAGATACGATCAAACACTGACATCCAGCACGAGCAGATGTACCTGGATCTGCACAAAAGGATGTGCAGAAGAGTAGTATGAGTACACCACAATGGTACCTAGTAATTATCAAGCCTAACCTCAAGTCGCCTACTAAGACATAATAAATAGAATAAAAACATTATAACGAGAAGTAACATAAAAGGGGGGAAATAAATGATACGAAACAAGTTAATAACATTGATTAGTGACAGAATTCTAAGCATAGAAATAACATAGAGGAAGAAATTTAAGAGAACCACAATAGTCAAATGGGGACAAAAATAGCTAAGACAAGGAAGAATAGCACAACAAGAAGTGTTTCACCAATAACTCTTTTCAACATGAGATGCATAACAAGAATCACAACCAAGGTACCGCCTCGTATACAACAAGAATCACAACCGACTTATCGCCTTGTATACAACAAGAATCACAACCTAGGTACAACCTCGTATTCAGATTTCTCAATTTTAATAAAAATCTTCCCTTATGCCGCTGCGTGAGCCTTACATTTAAATAGTTTTGAAAATATTTCTCCTGAAATAGCTACATGCGCTTTACTCCACCTTATGATGCCGCGTGGCTTCAAGTAGTTTCCTTAACAGCAACACGCACATAAGTCCCACCTTATGTTGTCGCATGTACATTAACCCAGATCCTTATACCGCCGCATGCGCATCGATATCACATCACAATAATAAATCGCACCACAAGTGTCCATATTCCACAACTTGCCAATAATCAACAACATCAATGTTTCCACAACAATAGCCCATAGCTCAACCACAATGTGTACAAGAATATCAACAATAACAATGAATGAATATTTCTCATCAAGGAAGATATCTCAATAATTAATAACTTTGCCCCAATGTGATAACGACTTTCACAACTTCAACACCAATAGCTCAACAATGATAGAGATAATGTATAACCACAATATCAAATAAGAATAAGTCACGATCGGAGTGATGACCTGTAACGAGGACTTCAAATAAGAAAAAGTCAACAATGGAAGAGATAACATGTAACCATCAAGAGTATCGAGTAGAAAAAGTTTTAACAAAGTCAAATAAGACATGAAAGGATAGACTGACACAAGTAAGAGTAGATTGGCTATGAGAATTTAAACATGACATGACAATTCAATTAAGGCATGAAAAGAGTGTAAGTAGCCTAAACCGGTCAAATACATCATCCAAACCGTGTGCCCACTTGTCACTTTGCGTACACGACTTTCACATAGCACAAATAACACAACAAACCCAAATCCTAAGGGTTAGTTTGTGATGACCTCATCGGTCGTTTTGAGCTTTAGCGTTCTATTCGGTAGTTTGAGCATTTGAGTATTCTCATATTATGTATTATGAATTGCTTGTATGGTTGTTTTCTATTTGAGCATTTTGAGATTGATTTGGAAGAATAATTCTTCTTTTAGAAGCTTTAAGTTGAAAGAGTTGACCAATGTTTGACTTTTGGGTAAACGGACTCAAAATCGGATTTCGATTGTTCCGATAGGTTCGTATGATGATTTTAGACTTGTACATATGTTCGAATTTGGTTTCAAAAGTTCCTAGAAGAATTCAACACTATTTGTCGAAGTTGGCAATTTGAAGAACTTAAGAGTTCATAAGTTTGACCAAGAGTTGATTGATGTTATTGGACTCCAATTGGTGTTCCGAGAATTTGGATAGATCTATATAGTTGAATTGAACGTGTGTAAAAGTTTTGAAAGTAATCCGAAGTGCTTAAGTGTGATTTGGATACTTTTTTGAAAGAACGAAGATTTAACAACTTAAGAGAAATTCTATTCGGTTGGAGCCTTGATTCTTCATTGTGATGTTCCCGTGGGTGTTTTGAAGCTTTGGATAAGTTTGTATGATGTATATGTACTTTTTGGTATGATTGTATGGATCCTGAGGGTCTCGGGTGTATTTTGGAACATTGGTTGAGAAACTAGTTAAGTTAAGGATTTGAAGTTTTACCATGTTCAATATCGGATCAAGATGACCTCGTTTCGGTGTTTTGAGTGTGTGAGCAGGTTCGTAGCGTGTTTTATGATTGAAATGCATATATGATTTGTGTCTGGGTGGTTCCGAATGAGTTTTGGGTGCTAAAAGAGATTTTCTTATTGCTGGTTGTTTTTCCTTGTGTAAATAATTACGAAAATACCATTAAAGTTTTCAGATTTCTTTTAAAACTTTAAAACATTATATCTCCCGCATTTTAAGGCCAAATTGGATAATTCAAGAGTCTATCTTGGGTATAATCTTGCAAGGATCATGTTGATCTTATCAAACGCGCGTTTCAGGATCATATAAGACATGAATCGAGCTAGGACAACTGCTGCATTATTTTTCTTATTTCAGAATTTAGTTTTTTTTTACAAGATTTTGGAGCTCGATTTTGGGAGATTTTGGAGGGGATTGTCATCTACAAATATTGGGTAAGTGATTATAATCAATTTTCAACTATATTTCATGAATATACCTTAGATGTTAACATCAAATTTATGAGAATCAAAGAGGAAAATTGGAATTTTTGAAAAATGAAGAATTGAGTTTTGAGAGTCGATTTGGACTTAGATTTGAAAATAAAATACATATATAGACTCGTGGGGTTATGGGTAGTCGGAATCTACCCTTGGACTCGAGTTGTTTTACCGGATGAGCCCGGAGTTGACTTTTGTTGACTTTTTGGGAGAAATGTAAAGAGCATAGCTTTATTTATTGTGATTTATTTCTCTTGCATTGTTTGATGTCATTAAGTCATTTTTTGTTAGATTTTAGCCGTGTGGAGGCGAATTTTAGGGGAAAAGTTATTTCCGAGGGTTGAGTTGGTCTAGTTGAGGTAAGTATCTTGCCTAACTTTGTGTGGGGGAAACTACTCCTTAGGATTTGGGTTGATTGTGCTATTTGTGTTATGTGAAAGCCGTGTACGTAAGGTGACGAGTGAGTAAACGGGCTATATTTGGTATTTGACCGGTTTAGGTTATGTAGACTTTTTCCATGCCTTTAATTGAATTGGCTTAACATGTTATATCTTTCATTGTTAATCTACTCGTGCATGCTCTATTTGACGTTGTTAGCACTTGTTCTACCTCTTACTTGTTATTTTGCTCTTATATGCTTTAGTTGAAGTTATTGCTTTATTTATTGTCTTGTTACCTCTTAATTGTTGAATGGCTTTTAATTGAAGTTGTTATTTCGTGGAATATCATCTTGTTGAGTTATTGGTGTTGAAGTTGTAATAGCCGTTATCACATTGAGGCGAAGTTGTTAATTGTTGAGATACCTTTTCTTGTTGAGCATTCTCACTTATTTTGTTATTGTTGAAATTCTTAAACACATTGTGGTTGAGCCATGGGCTCTTTGTTCTGAAAACATTGGTATTGTGGCATATGGGAACTTGTGGTGCGAGTTGTGATATTAATACGCATGCGGTGGTATAAGGCTAGGGGTTGATACACATGGAGTGTGATAAGGTGGGCTTGATATGCGTGTTGCTAGTAGGGGAACTACTTGAAGCCACGCGGCGAGATAAGGTGGGCTAAAACGCGTGTAGCTATTTCAAGAAAAATGATTTTCAAAACTAAATATAAGGCTCATGCGGTGATATAAGGAAAGATTATGGTGAAATTATGAAACGTGAATACGAGGCGGTACGTCGGTTGTACTGTATACTTTACTACGCTATTGATTAGTAATCAACCTCGAATTCTTATATGATCAGTTGTTTCATTGATGGTCTCAATACATAGTACCGTTAGACCTTTAAATAATCAATCGAATATTTGTATTGTAATGATTCGGCCGGTCGTTTTGAGTATTTTTGCTCTGATCCCATAATTATTGCCCCCTCTATGTTGTATTATGGTTGTGTGATTTTCCTAAGGTGTTTAGTTTTGGTTTCGGGCGAGTTTCGGAGTGGAATTGGACATATAGTCCCTAGATTGGAGCTTTAAGTTGAAAGAGTTGACCGTAGTTTGACTTTTGTGTAGACAACTCCAGAATGGAGTTTTGATGGTTCCAATAGCTCCATATGGTGATTTTGGACTTAGGAGCGTGTCCGGATGTTGATTTGAAGGTCCGTAGGTCGTTTCGACGTGAATCGACGAAAGTTATAAAAAATCAAGGTTTGGAAGATTAAAAAGTTTGACCGGGAGTTGACTTTATTGATATCAGGGTCGGATTCTGATTCCGGAAGTTGGAATAGGTCCATCATGTCATTTATGACTTGTGTGAAATATTTGAAGTCAATCAAAGTCGTTTTGGTATGAATCGACATTACTTTTTGGAATTCGGATGTTCATAGTTTCATAGGCTTGAATTGGGTTTCGATTTGTAGAATCGATGTTGTTTAATGTGATTTTTGGTCTCGAGTAGGTCTGTTACGTGTTTTTAAACTTGTTAGTATATTTGGACGGGGTCCCGTGGGTCCCGGGTGTGATTCGAATTGAATCCAGAACAAATTTTGGCTTGATCACGTTGCTGAAGTCCCAGGCCTGCTGGTATCATTGCACCTGCGGAGGGGTTGACCACATGTGCGGACTCGCGGGTGCGGAAGGTGAAACGCAGAAACGAAAGGAGAGCCCAGGGTGGGCTCGCAGGTGCGGACACCTGGGCGCAAGTGCACCTCCGCAGGCACGGACATTTCTTTTGGGAAAGGCAATTGAGTAGGACCGCTGGTGTGGTGGCTTGTTTCGCAGAAGTGGGATTGCAGGTGCAAGCCATTGTCCGTAGAGGCCTAACCTTAGAGTTTAAGCGGGAACCACACTTGCGATGGTTTTTCTGCAAGTGTGGCGTCGCAGATGCAGAATCCCTAGGCAGAAAAGGGGTCTTCGAGGGTTTGCGTTTCATAATTCATTTTTGGACCTAGATAGCTCGGTTTGCGGCTATTTTTCAAGAGATTTGAAAAGAAATCATTGGGGTAAGAATTTCTAACTCGGTTTTGGTTAAATTACATGAATCTATAGTTAATTTCATCATTTAATTAGTGATTTGAACTAGAAATTTGAGGAAAAATACTTAAAACCTCTTAGGCTAAAATTTGGAAATTTGAAAGGTGATTTGAGGTCGAATTTGTGTAATTCTTGTATTGTTAGACTCGTTATCGATTGGGTTCGAATTTTGTAATTTGGTTGGTTTTCGAGACGTGGGCCAGGTTGACCTTTTGAGTTGACTTTTTATTTCTTTGCAAAGTCATAATTTTATTGTCCAAAATAGTTTCCCATAGTTTATATTTACAGTGTGAAGTTATTTTAGCTAGATTCGAGCCGTTTGGAGTTGGATAATCGAGGGAAAGGCCTACTAGTGAATTGAGTTATCGTGTTTTGAGGTAAGTGTCTTGCCTAACTTTGTGTGGGGAAATTACCCCTTACGATTGGTGTTGTTTTGTGATAATTGTGATGCGTGGAAGCCGTGTACGCAAGGTGACGTGTGTGTACACGGGTTAAATTTGGAAATTTACCGGTTTTAGCTATGTAGATTCCTTTCATACCTTAATTGAGTTATCTCAACATGTTATCTTCCTCATCATCAATCTATTTCACATGTTGTATTTGTCTTAGCTCTTATTTATTAATTGCACTACATATTTAGTTGAAGTTCTTGTTTCCTTTGTTCCATATTCATATTTAACCGTTGAATTCTTACTTGAAGTTGCTGCTCTAGGATTGGTATTGAGTTATAAAGGTCGTGATTTACATTGAGGCAAAGTGTTAAGTTGTGAAATACTATTCTTGTTGAGTTATTCACTTCCAGTTATTATTGTTGAAACTTTTGTGTACATTGTGGTTGAGCCATGGGCTATTTATTGTGAAAACACCGTTATTGTTGGTTTCTATGGCAAGTTGTGATATTGGGCACTTGAAGTGCGAATTGTGATACGTTGTGATATTGATACGCATACGGGGTTGATTCCACTTGCTCCTGCCAGATTTTGAGCATGTTTGGCACTTTAGCTCAGGCGGGGTTGATCCACTTGCTCCTGCCACATCTCAGGTTGGAGAAGGAGCACAGACTCCCCCGCCTGTACCCCCTAGAGCAGCGGGTCCAGGTTGATCAGGCCACAAAGGTCATACCTGTGCAGCCGGTTGTCCCAGTTCAGCCCGAGGTTAGGGAAGCAGCTTCTGAGGAGGATCAGCTTAGGCTCAAGAGGTACAAGAAGTACCACCCTCCTACTTTTAGCGGGTTGGCTTTAGAGGATGCACAAGGTTTTATTGAGGAGTGCCACCGTATCCTCCATACTATGGGTACTGTAGAGTCGAGTGAGGTTGCTTTCATTATGTTCCAGCTTAAGGGAGCGGCTTATCAGTGGTGGTGAGCGTATGAGTTGGGTAGCCCGGCCGAGGAAACTTCACTCACCTGGGCTCAAGTCTCACAGATGTTCATGAGGGAGTTTGTTCCCCAGATCCTTCATGATGCATGGAGCATAGAGTTTGAGCAGTTGCGCCAGGGTGCTATGATGGTACCCAAGTATGCTGTCAGGTTTAGCGAGTTGTCCCAATATGCACCAGCTTTAGTTTCCACAGTCAAAGAGCGAATCCGTCGATTTATCGAGGGGCTCAATTGCAACATTAGATTCAATATGAATTTCTTATTAGTTACCAACCCCAGGAATGGCCAAAATTACCAGAAAAATTCACTCCAAGTTGGGAAGATAGCGAACCTACACCCAAACCCGATCCACCACCAATTCAGACATTACAACCCAAAAAGCCACCTGAACCTAAAACTTCACAAACTCCGAAAATCAAAAATCCCCCACAGATGTTCATGCTGAGTTCTTCAAGCTCCAGTCATACCCACGACTTTCCTTCACTACAACCTTTTGAAAAGGAAGGAATTAGCCATGCTCCAAAAATTCCCAAGAAAAACGTATTATTGCCTACTGGAGAAAAACCTCCAACAAGTGACATCGAGGCAACACTAAACTGGCAATCCGAAAACTCCATCTGCCAAAATATAGTCCTGACCAACATTGGCAACACCATAAGGAACGTGGCTCATACACAAAACAAAATGATGAGTAAGGTAGAAACAATTGAGAAAAAAATGGAGCAAACATCGTCTCGCTATGAAGGACTGATCAAAGCGTTGGAACTGAGGTTGGAAAATTTACAATATGAGATTTGTCCGCCAGGAACTTCACTTTTCCAATTCTTCCAACAACAGCAGAAGGAGACGGTTTCCCTCAAAGAACAGATTCAGCTCTTAAGAAATGACCACTCTAATCCACAAATAACCCCAGTTGTCACCTCAAAACCTACCTTTTTCCCGATATCTCCACAATCATATTCCCCACCTAAATTAGACAACACCTTTTCTACTTTTTCATCTGCCTCCCTGAATCCATTCTCTTTTACCCAACCTATAAAAGGAGAACAGGAGTTTGATATTGAAAAAGTGGTTCGGGAAAGGAAAGATGCCATTGCAGCACAAAAACAAGCCAAGAGAAGACGAGACCATGCAGAAAGTTCAAAAGGGTACAACCTAGAAAATCTTATGATTTCTGACCAGAAGGCTCCAGATCTCTATGTCTCTCAGCCAAGATGCATATCAGAAGAAGAGACTCCATGGTCCGAATCTCTGAATTCATCAGAAGAGGAATCCACGGAAGATAGCTCTCAATCAAGCGATGAATCCGCGACGGACTCTTCCGAAGATGAAAATCCCCCAATATTTGTAAATCAGCCAAGAGAGCCAGAAGTATCTGAGATAGATGACGAACAAGAAAGCATGACAGATGAGCCAATCCCAGAAAGAAGATATGAACCCATGGCGTCCAAGCCAGTTGGAACCGGCTTCCATACTTTCACCTTGGACGACGTCAAATTTTCAAAATGGCCTCAGAGAATCCAAGACTTCTATACTTGGATGGTGACCAAAAACTTGGCAGAACGAGAAAAGTATGTCATCTTGTCAGAACTCACTTCACGTTTCTCAGGAATCCTCAGAGATTGGTGGAACTCCCTTGGGATTCACGACAAGAATATTTTTCTTACTTCCCAAGATTTTGCTTTCAACATTCGGGTCCTACATGAAGACAACTCTTCGAGATGAAGTGTGTGTCATTCGACAGAAATGACATTGACAGACACTTTCAAAAAATGGCCAAGATATATTTTGAAGTCGGCGGAGACATCAATCTGAAGCAAGCTTTCGTCTCTTCTCTTCCAAAGCTGTTAGCAAGCCGAACCATGACCATCATTGAAGAAAAATTCCAGTCCATAACCATCCCGCAAATTGGTTACATTAGGCAGGCTATTTTCGTCCCACTAGATGACATCTGTACCAAGCGCTCAGCCTTAAAGCAAATTATCCAGCACAATCTAGCGCTTGACAAGGCATGCCGCAAAACTGATCTGATCACCGGATCAGGATGTTCCTGCAGCACGTCCAGACGACGGAAAGAATTCAGGAGGTTCAAATGGCCAAGAATTCCGGATGGAAGATCAAGGTCCAAGAGACGCACAAAGTATTTCAGACGCAGAAGGCCAGGAAATTTTCACAAGAAAGACAGATGCTTTATTTGCCATAAGATTGGACATTTCGCAAAAAATTATCCTCAGTCAAGAAGATCTGTCAAACTCCTTGAAGAAATTGAAGATTACACTGGCATACATCTTGCAAAAGAGGAAGACCTTGAATCCATATTCTCTATGGATGATGAACCCAATGAAGAAACTATATTCTCTCTCGACA
>MCJB01048567.1:18567-88089 GCA_002018475.1 Nicotiana obtusifolia
GGGGGGTGGGGAAGTGGATGTTTGGGAATAGTGGTGAGTTAATGTTAAGAAGAATGGAGGGGTATTGTGGTGTCCATGCATGCTGATTTTTCCATACATGTTAACTCTATGGTGATGGTATCCCCTGACTTGGGAGTGAAGCATGTGCTATCCATGGATTGTTCGCTATATTGCTCATGGCTATCCTCAGTCCCTCTGCTACAATTTGGGCCAGGTAGCATGGATCCTCTATTTGGGTCAGTGTCCTCCCCATTGATTTGTAGACCCAAGCTTAGGTTGTAACCCGTTAGACCATGCTCCAGCCAACTTTGAGGGACATGGTTCGAGGGTAAAGGTAAGGTTTTGTATAGCGTTGGTGCATGGGAAGTAGGTGGTGTGGCTTGGGAGAACCTGTTCATGGAGTTATTTCTTTGGAGTTGGTACCTTACCCACACATTCCTCCTTGTCCTTACATTTCTCATGCGGTAGTTGTTTGGAAGTCTTGGCATCTTTGATAGGCTTGTTTTTAATTTCTTCAGAATTGTTTGTGTTTATAGTGAGGGAGTTATGTGATAGGGATGTTGTATATATGTTAATAGGTGGATTTAAGTTAGTAACCGCTAGAGAATTTAAGTTGTCTTGCTCATTAATGCTCTCAGGCATTTCAATATCAAGACCATTAATGAGATTGTGATCTATTGTCGTAGGGGAGATGGATTGATGTGAGGTTGTGGAGCTTTCTAAGGAGATAAAACGATTTTGTAGAGCTACATTACCTGATTTTTGGGAAAGACTTTGGTTTTCAATTAATTTGATGTGATCTCTAGGTAATGGATCTAAAGCCATAACCTCGTAGTCCTTTAGTAGGAGTGATTGAATGATGCCCAAGTCTTAATCCTTAATAGAATTATCAACATTAACTATGGGACTGAGCGAATGAGGATTGGTATTTGATGGGGAGCCGACATTATGCTCTTTAAGGCCATTTATTTGACTTGATTTGTTGCTAAAAATTTTGACAGAGGTTGATTGAGTGGTGTTTGTTTGCTCTTGTTTGTTATCTAGTGGTTTCTCCTTAGTTTGTTAGTCACTAGTTTTATAATTTCCTAGGTCATTGGGTGGGCTAGCGTAAACTTTTGGGTTGGTAATAGAGGCATGTGCAGGTTGAATTGAGACTCTAGTGTGTACTTGCTCTTTACCCATTGTGTGCAAGGAGTCTTTGCCTGTGGATGCCTCCTTTTGTCCATTTGCTCTTTTGTTTAGTTGCTGGCCGCGGCTGCCTCTGTTGTGAGACTCTAACGAGCCTGCTTGGTGGTGACTCCCATTAGCGGTCTGCTTGATGCTTACAGTTTTGGTGTTGTTTATTTGCCCCTCCTCCTGTTTCTTTTTCCTTTTTTGATGGGAACTATTGTCCAGTTTTTGATTTAGCTGGTTATGGAGTCCATGTCCTGAGTAGTTTTGTTACTTTGTTTACTATGGTAGTTTCCTTCAAGGGTGTCATTCTTGACGAATTTACCTAGAATAATATGGGTCTTAAGAGGCTTTTCAATCGGGACTAGGATATATAATCTCGTATATTTTCCTCTAAGAGCTGAGGAGGTGCAAGCATCTATACGAATTAATTCCCCTAGTTTGTTTCCTATTTTTTGTAAGATGTCATAGTCACAAAATTCTGTAGGAAGTTATGGTAATCTAGCCCATATGACCGAGTATGTTACAAAAGTTTCAGAAGTCACAAATCTAGGCTCCCATTTTCTAACGGTAAGGAACTGATTTCCTATGAACCAAGGCCCCTTGTGGATAGCTTTGTTGTAGTTCTCTAATTTATTGAACTTAATAAGGTAGTAATCATTCCCCAGGTTAACAAGGGATAAGGCTTAAGATGATTTCGATATTGCTTCCAATTTTTTTGTAGGAATTGATAACCCACCCTCTTCCCAAAGACTTTAACTATAGGGGCATTTGCCCAATTTCTATAAGTACGTTCGTTATCAGAGGATGTAATATGTATGAAGACATTTTCTCTTTGGAAAATGTTCTCAGTTTCATCCAAGGTGAAATGGTCTTCTTCTATATCATTTTGAACAAAAATGTAGTTTGTGTTATTATTAATTAACAGGTTGTTACTTAGAATATTTAAGAAGGAAGGTTTGTCCACACAAGAGTCCATAGATTCCTTGAACTGCATATCATGGCCAGACCTTGGATGTTGGTATTAGGGTTGTTTGGTTCACGAGGTGATAGCTCCATATGAGAAGGACCAATCATGATATTACGAGACATGATTTTGGAACTCAAAGGTTGTGTTATGAATCATAACCGTGGTTTTCCTTGGCTGAGAGGTATTAGGGTTTTAGGGAGAAAGATGAGCTTGGATGACTTCCTGGAGAGAAGTTAGAGCATTCTCTCGCTCCAACCTATATCTTGATTTCTACTTTTAGCTGTCTAGAGTTATTTTGACAGTACATAAGGTAAACACGTCAAAAAGGTCATAGTTGCATTGATTACCCAGCATTGGGGCAAGTCTATATAATAGTACCATGTTTATAAATTATAAGGTATGATATATTTCATGATAGGCAATTGAACATTTTAAAATTATTTATATCAATATCAATATTAAATTATATGCAGGGTAAATTTCACAAATTGTCATATAATTATGACTTTTTTTCACCAAAGTTATATACAAATATTTTCTCTTACAGAAATCATAAAACTTTTACTAACTCACACAAAAATCATAATAACCGAAAAATATAATTTTTCAGTAGTATTTTCTTATTCCACAGTTTTTATTTCTTATTTTCAATCTAATAAATAATAATCCAATTAAAATAGGAATAAACCACCCAACTGAATAGCCATATATATAAATTAAAATAACATTAAAAGTGAATCTTTCAAAACACGATACTTCTATCTTCTATTATTATTTTCTAGATTTTCATTCAAATAGATAGTATTTTTATTTCAAGTGTTCTCTCATTATACCCTTTCTTTTGTTAGAATCTCATGCATTAACTAAGTTTGGGTCCGGTCGGGTTGGGTCATTCCTATTTTATAGAAAAAAATAAAATTGATTGGTCGGTCGAAACTAATTGCGCGCACGCGCGCGCGCACACACACACACATATATATTTTATTGACTATTAGTTTTTAGAGAGGCTACAAAAATGTATATTTCTCCTATTTGAATTGAGTTATTATTTATTAGATTGAAAAAAACAAAAAAAATCTGGAATAAGAAAATACTATCGAAAAAAATATTTTCTAGTCACTATGATTTTTGTGAGAGTTAATAAAGTTTTATAATTTTTGTGTGAGAAAATAAAGTTATATGACTTTAGTGAAAAAAATTTATAATTATATGACAATTTATGAAATTTACTTATTACATGCATCACTCAAATCATCATCTTATCATGCTGTAATTCAGTTTAATTCAGATTCACTCTTTTTTGGGATGTGGCCACATCTTTTATGAGGTACTTAGGGTAAAGTAACATGGAATTATCTGCTATTATTATGAATTTCATTACTGGCATCTGATTACCGTGTCACCTAGTCTCTCTTGTAGACTTGACTTAATAGGCAAAACCTAGGGAGCAATAACGTGCTAGTCTGACGCACATTGGTGTGATTTAATTTTCTTTTCTTTTTTAATTTTGTTGAATTTTTCTGAATGAGGTAGGCAGGGAAAAAAAGAAGGGAGGACATCTGGCGGGATTTGGACTTATACCTTCCTTGTCCAATCGCTTGCCTACTGTTGTTCAATTGCAACAGAAGTGATATCTTCTCAAAGACTAAAAAAAAAAAAAAAAAAAAAAAAAAAAAAAAAAAAAAAGGAAAGAAGAAACAACGCTTATTGCAATCACTAGCCTAGAGTAATTCAATTGATTTGACGTAAACATCGAATATAAATATCTATAATATTTATTATTGTTCAGTTGCAACAGAAGTAATATCTTTCAAAGAAAGAAAAAAAAGGAACGAATAAAAATGATTACCAATATAAGCATCGAAATGCAAAGAACAAACATTGACCATCTTACAACTTAGCTCGGATGGTTGTTACTTATCGTTTTATAATATATTGTATTGCATTATATTGTATTATTTTATGAATACAATGTTTGAATAGATTACTGTAACGGATAAGTTTACTAAAATACTCTCAATTGTTTAAATATTAAATTTATCAAGAATTACACATAAAAATAATTTAAGAAAATCCCTTTCTACTAATTTATCACCAAATATACCTTTAGCTATCATTAGAAAAAAATAATAAACTATGATAAATAAATGAACGAGAATTGGCAGGACAAAAGGAACAAAGAATTAGAGTTAAAATCACATTAGGAGAAAAAACGAAACAAAAAGAAGGCAAAACCTATACCTTTTAGGTTGGAGTTGGAAGCGGTAGAAGTTATGGGGAAAAAAGACTAAGATAAAGTAGGTTATAAGTTGGAGATTTAGAGTTAAAATAAAAAGGATAAAGGATAAAATAGAATTATGGAGTAACAAGTTAGGGCATAATTGGAAGAAAAAATAGGAAACAATTCCACCACACAAAATCAGTTATTCCAAAAAATGGGGCTTTTCATTGTTCCGGAATAATGAAATTAACAATACAATACAACTAATTTTAATGAAACAATCAAAACAAACATTATTTTAAAATAATAATACAATACGATACAATGGGAAACAACCATCCAAACAAGCTATTAAAAAAGACCTAAACAAGAATTATAAGTAAAAGAGAGTCATCAAATACAAGTAGGAAATTAACCTAAAACAGAGGGCAAAAACAAAAAATTTAATAATAATAACCTAGTAATTAATGTTTTAACAACTTTGTGGCAATTCTATAGGCAAGAAAAGTTTCCAACGATCCAAATTTAACCTTTTCATCTGAAAGAAAGTCTTGGAGGCGATAATCTGTGTTGGCCCACCAGTCCATGTTAGTAGGCTTCTTCACATCCCATTCTATCACCCAAAACCTTCTTAGCCAATGTCACCACACTATAATCTTTATATTAAAATCGTTCTCAAGTTTCTCCATCTCTATGCCAACTACAATGGTCTTGTTATCAGAGAGAAGTTGGGGCCGGGACTATATTTACGATAAAAATGATTCTTATTTGTTGGAATCTCGGTTTGATGAAAAAGGCAGTGATTATCATCAACACATACTTGGAATAGCTCCAAGGGATTTTTTGATAAGTGGTCTAGCCATAAATAAAAAAGTGCTACTCCTGTAACGTTCACTACGATCAGCCAAAAGACTAATGATTAGTGTCTTTTCTTGAACGTTTTTGACATGCCATAACGTTTCCAATATGGCTGTCTTTATTATTGACACGTATAGTGGTTGTGTAGATCATCCTTTTCTATTGTGATTTCCATGGCCATGGATCCTGCTAGCGCACAACTATACATAGGGCTAGCGCATAACTATTGAAATATGGAAAACTAATTTTATTACTACTACTAACATAAGTGTATTTCCTTTTAAGAGGGATTTTGATAAGGTAAAATTCCTTATATTTTGGAACGATCCGTGTTGTAAGCAAAGTTTTATACCCACGAATTGTTACCATTCTTTTAAAATGCGTGATAATGACATAAATATTAGAAAAATGGCATTTATTTCTTCTTTACTTAAGTGCAATAAAGAGGTTAACAAAAAAAAAAAGGAATGGTCCATTAAAATTATGACAAACTCGTATTGCCTTTGTATTCGTACAAGGTTTCATGTTCCGGTGTTGTCTGCTTCCAAAGTCACTATTCTCTCCGTTTCATTTTAAGTAATTTTTTAATTTTTGTTTACAATTTATAATATTTAATTTTTTCAAATATTAAGAAAGAATTAACTTTTTCTTTTCAAAGTTGTCCTTAATGTAAAGAGCCTAGGAATAATTTATTATATTTCTAATGAGCAAATAAAGATTCATATGGTCAATTTCATTGTTAATTAATGCTAAAAAGTAAATTTCTTAATATATATGAAAAGAGCCCAAAAATCACTTAAAGACCGAAGAGAGTATTAAGACAAGCAGGTGGAGAAAACCACTCTATCATTTATTCTTTATTTCAGCATCAAGATCATACAATTATTTTGAAACATGCGATTGGTTTAAAACAAATTACGTAGGGAAAAAGTTATCGATTACTCGTATAAGCATTAATAATCCAAAGCAATATGAACGAGCTACTGATGATCTCCTCAATAATCTACAATCACATAATACCAATCTAAGCGTCAATCACATGATCATATCTATCTCTATCTAATAAAGTTGAAGCCAATCTTCAGTATTTACCCTCGGGTTAGTTAATCAGTAATCACTTCCAATTCATCAATTTAGGAGTGCCCACGTCGTGGACAACTAGATTTCATTATCAATTTTAGCAATTTAAATCTACCCACACCAATAAAAATGTCATCACATTTTGGAACTAATTAATTTTGTTTTTCGTCCAAATATTCTCACATGCATAAAGTAGAATTTGCTTGTTAACGAAATTTCACTAATAAGTAAAAGTATGTCTTTCTTGGGAACCTTCATGCTAAACAACTTATATTCATTTGATACTCTCCTTTCGAGGTGCGCGATATGCACTCGACAATGTTAATTTATTATGGTAAACTAATAAACTGAGATAATGTTCTTATTAATTAACCCTTGTTAAGTTATAAAGTATATGTAAAATTATATACTTATTTGTTTGATATATGCATCGTGTTGGAGTGAATATACTCCTCTAACATAATTTATATGTTCCAGATGCTCGTCATTTATAATTTTTTGAATGAGTAGGCAGGCAAATAAATGCCCATGATCTAAACTTGGTCTAGAAACTTGTGGTCCACACGATCAAATCGTAGGTTTTATGAGTCAAAAGATCAAACATACACATTTCCTTTCTTCGTCGTCTTCTTTTATTCTTTTCTTTTTAAATTCAAGATTTTCGGTTGACATGTCTAACAAATATGAATACCGCAGCTTGTACCCAATTTGCCTTTTGAAAAATTCAGATTATTTGTGCTACGAAATCGTTGCCTTCATTTGTTTTTCCGCTTACCTGGCTAAATGCCATTAACTGTACCCTTTGCTTTGGAAAATTCAGATCACTACGACATTCTTTATAGGATTTTTCTAATTTGTCAACTAAAAATGGTCTGACGTACAACTAAACTAAAACTATGACAACCACATTCTTTAACATTAAAATGTATAGTGTTTTTTGTTTGAGTAATTAATTTGATTGGTAATGATTTATTATTTATCCTTAATTCTCTATTACGGAGTATTTGCTAAATTTCTGACCATGTTAAAGAGTAAACTAGGAGATTGGAAAGGCAATTAATTTTGAAGAATACCGAAATAATTTTTTTAAACTAAAAAACAGAGATTTTCTTGTGATGGTTAAAGAGGCATGTGGATATCACACGAACATATTTAGAAAAGGTAAGTAAAAAAGTGAATTAATTAACGTTGGTCAGATAAGTTAGGCTGGTAGACTTTTAAATTAATAGGTGATGAAAAGTAAAAAGTTTACACTTTCTGAAAAAGACAATTCTTAATGTCATAGCCAATAAGCCAATAATAGTAGCCCAAGACCAAATGTGGGTTTGGTAAAGAGGAAAAGCATTGGCAGACGCCGCGCAACGCAGCGCTTATGCTGTCAGCCAAATATTCCGCTTTATTAGTTGGACTTCTATACGGAAAGCAAAGATTTTCCTTCAATGACACCAAGTAGCGGGAGTACTGTTTAGTAATTACTCAATATATATATATATATATATATATATATGTTAGTATTTCAGTTTTTCAATTCAATTTTAAGATATGCATACAGTTTAACTTCTTTATAACAATTTTGTTTGTGTTGATATTTTGACTGATATAATAAAGTACTGTTATAAAAAAAATATATTATAACTAATATAAAAATTAATTTCGAATTTTTTTTAACTTTTATAGTGAATGACTGTTATATAAGGATATTATAATAGAAAAATCTGACTGTATCCTGAATTGCCTTGAAATAAAGATTTTAGTTCAAATTTTCAGGACAAAATAAACTAGCTAACCCCTAAATAGCAACTCTAAGAAAGGATATTTGTATACTTCCCCTATTTTTTTTGTCAAGTCCAGTGATTATTACTCCCTCCGGTCTAAAATAAGTGAACATTTATCTTTTTATTTTGTTCCAAAATAAGTGTCGATTTACATAATCAATAAGGAATTAATTTATTTTTCCAAATTTTTTTCTTATTTACATATTCCCATGCGTTTTTTCTCTAGGAGTTCGTATTTTTTTTAATGGATGTGACAAAAGTAAAATGGTCACTTATCATGGATCAGATAGAATACTATAAAATGTTGCTTATATAAGTTTCTTTTAAAACTTTAATTCAAGAAAAGTCTAAAATTTTACCATATTCCAATGGTCGATCAAACAAAAGGAGAAAAAAAGATAGACGAAGAGAGAGAATTATACAACCGAATTTATTACTTGGTGGACGCATGATGATAATTGATTCTTCTTTTTAAAGTTTTAGATAGTGAAAGTTGAAAGAAAGGTCTAGTCTAGTTTAGAAGCATTTATTGATTGCTACATTAGGCGTTAAAGTCTTAAAGACAACAGCTAACACAATAATGAAATGTTACGTTACATGTATATTGGGTAGGTTCAGAATTTAATTCAGCTCCTAACCATTTGAAAGAGAATTCATAACTTCTAACGTAGCGTACATGTTCTTAATTTGGAATTTTATGAAGTGTCAATGGTTGGGGGTTGTGTCCAACCTTCATAGTGGTGTTAGAAATGTTTCTGGGAATTGTGCAAATTGTAAAAGGTTGGGTACGTCCAACTCTTAAGTAGGATTTGAGGAGGTAAAAGGCAAGATAAGGATCGATGCCAAATTCTATCTCATAAGTTTGTTTAAAAAAACTTTTTTTTAAGGGTAAAATAAAGGTTTAAATTAAATTATTTTAAATATATGAATTTGTTTTTCACATAACTATAAAGAAAAGTATACAATATAAAATGGGAACGAGCTGGTAGGATTTTGCAAATTTAAAACTTATGTATAAAAAAGTCGATTAAACGGTGATAAAATATGAGCATTCAATTCAAAAATCATAAAACAATAGATGATAGAGCAGCTCAGGACTATTTTAAACCTCTTTAGCAAATCTTTATACAATTGATATGGGACATTCTGAATTCTTTAATACCCTCCTACACGTATAATTCAACTCTAAAATTTTACAAGCACATTCGAATTTTTTAGTTTTCTCTATTTGCTCGTTCTATTCCTTTCCCTCTCCTTTTTCTCTAAGGATATCGGAATAACTCAATAAGTCGATGAGTTACTTGAAGTAACTAGTCATGTCAGAACATGTTAGTTGCTTATCGAAGTTTTATTTTGATTTCATGTAAAAATCGTAAGCATCCAACTAAACTTTATAATGGAATATTTACTTTCAGTATTTTTATTAAATTAATTTTGCATTCGCTTGAAAAAAAAACTTCTTGTCGAATAAAAAATAACCAAAAGAAAAAAAAATTCAGAAAATGTTTGGGGGCAAATATGTCATTATCATTATAAGGAGAAAAAGAAAACAAACCGATAACGGCGAGAGAGGAATGAAAAGAATGCGAGGAAATAAAGCTTCAAAACTGGTAGCTGTTCCAACTACTTTCCGTCCTCACTTTCTGTCATGTGACGCGGAAATCTCCGTCTCCCTCTCTTTCTCTTAACACCTGTATTTTACTTATTCCTCTCTCTCACAAATCACAATGATCTCATTCACCAGACCCTATTTCCTGGTACTCTCCCGTAACTCACTTTCTTTTTTTTATTTTTATCTTTTCTGTAATACTTTCACACTATATTACTCAGCAGCATTTTCAGTTAGTTTCACACTTAAAAAATTAATTTGACATTTGAAAAGTTGCATTCAAACATTTTGAATAAAGTTTTGAATTTTCATTGTTTCTTGAGTTATAAAAGGTGGGTTGTTCTGTTATTGGTAGCAGAAGCAAGAAACATTTGTTTTTTTGGGTATTTATTTACATTTGGTTTTTGTCTTTGTGGGTTATTGTTGTTTCAGTTTGTTTCATTGGCAGAGAAAGGCATTGGGGTTATTTTTATTGGGTCAAAGAGGAGGAGGAATATTAAAGATAAGGGTAGAGATGGAGAGCACATTGAAGGAAATACCATCAAATGGTGATTCTGTTCTTGATATGAAAGATAAATGTGGTGTTGGAGGTGGTGTTGAGGATATGTATGGAGAGGATAGAGCTACTGAAGATCAGCCTATCACCCCTTGGGCTTTTTCTGTTGCTAGGTAATCTCATCTATTTTTTCTTTAATTGTCTATGATCTTTTGCTTCATTTTGCTATGGGTTGTGCTAATTTGTTATACCCCAAAAGAATAATGTTGTGTTCCTTGTTTCATTATGTTAATTTTTAGTGGTCTTGTAGATCAAAGAATAAGGGGACCTAATGTGCAATTGCAAATTGTGTTATTATCCTCTTTACCTTTGGATTATCTGATTTTATTCAGTTAGTTTCCTGTTCCAGGCGTAGCGTTTTACTTATTACCACTTTTCATGGGTGAATTTACAAACTAATGAGTGTTTGCTTGTGAAAATAGTGAATTTAGTTTGTGTTATAGGCTGAACATTGTCAACTATATGTGATAACTAGTCCTTCTTGACAAATCATCTTTCTTGATTTCAGTGGATATAGTTTGTTACGTGATCCACATTACAACAAAGGGCTCGCCTTCACTGAAGCAGAGAGAGATGCTCATTATCTGAGCGGCCTTCTGCCTCCTACTGTTTTAAGCCAAGAACTTCAGGTAATTTGATAATCCTTGACTTATAAACTTGAGTTCTCTGTTCCAATTTCCACTCATAATTAGACCGCTAAACCTTTTTCATCAATTATCAGGAGAAGAGATTGATACACAATCTCCGCCAATATCAAGTTCCATTGCAAAGATACATGGCCATGATGGATCTTCAGGTAATTTTACCTCTTCTGTAGCATGTTAGATTCCATGTTAGTTAAATTTTATGAGGTTACATATTGGATCCTTTGTAAGTTTGCACGGCAATAGGTGTAAAGTCTTAGATTTACTCTTTAAAGGACGTTTTTATGGAAGTAATGTACTGTACTTTTTTTTTAATCTTATGACAATGGTAAGCTATGGAAAAAAAAAGTAATGGTAAGCTATGGATTTAAAATCTCACAATTTACCAATTGGAATTACCAATATAGCATGGCTATATGGGCCCAGAATTCGTCTTCTTTTCTCTTTCTCGTTTTTATTTTATCATGTGTTTAACCCTTTTTTATGCCCTCTTAGAGCAAATGCTATAAGCTATCATTTCAATAATTTGAACATGCAAAATAATTTGGCATTTCTCATCGATTGCGTAAGAAGCTATCTGGGAAAGTCTAAAGGAGTACAATCTCCATTAAAACACTACTTGGCTGTTCTATGACCTAAGTTATTTAATGATGAGTCAATTCTATGATCAGACTAATAGGTGATTCTGTGTCTATGCTGCTAAAATTCTGCTGATAATTTATTTTTCCAATTCCCAGGAAAGAAATGAAAGGTTATTTTACAAGCTTCTCATCGATCATGTTGAAGAGCTATTGCCAATTGTATATACCCCAACAGTTGGCGAGGCTTGCCAGAAGTATGGAAGCATTTTCAGGCGTCCTCAGGGTCTCTTCATCAGCTTAAAAGAAAAGTAATTTCCCTTGTTTCTTCCTTTATTTCTTTCTGGTCATCCATGTGGAGGAATTTTTTGCTGTTCGGTTTAATTGTGCATCTGATGCTCTTCTACTCCAAAGATAATGTAATTACCTTTACTACTAAAACTTTCAGGGGAAAGATTCTTGAGGTATTGAAAAACTGGCCTGAGAAGAGTATTCAAGTCATTGTTGTTACTGATGGGGAGAGGATATTAGGACTTGGTGATCTTGGCTGTCAGGTAAATCTGCCAAATTCGACTAGTTGTCAGATTTATTGCGTAATAGCGTGTTATTTAAACAACTGGACAGAACTAATTAGAGGGACAGTCCTATCTCTACTTTACTTGTACACAGTTGCAGATGGATAACATAATTGACCAAAAGTTTCAAAATTGTTTCAGGGCATGGGTATTCCAGTTGGAAAGCTCTCTCTTTATACTGCTCTTGGGGGTGTTCGTCCTTCAGTAGTAAGCACTGGTCCAACTTTGTTTCTTTGTACACTTATCATTATCTCAAACTGATCTCATAATTAGTCCTTGTGCTTTTTGCATTTTGTGGATGGAATGCTTTACACTTCTTGAAATTTGGCATGTTAAAGAAGATGACTACGTTTTCTCAGAGGATCTTCATCTATGTCCACAAAATTCTGTTTCTTCTAATGTCTATGTCAAGTGGATCAGAATGTCATATGTTCTAACATCTTAATAAATTTCATCTTCTTGAAGTTTTAATGTGGTTTCCTCGTCTAAACTTGATATGGATCAGTCTTCAATGATATCTCCCAAACAACTAAGATGTTTAATATTTGTTGTATCAGTATGAGGGCTGATATTTATGACTACATTATATTGATTTCATTAGACACTCTGTGTCAGAAATTCACACTATTATTCTTTCACCTTCAGTGTCTTCCTATAACCATTGATGTTGGCACGAACAATCAGCAGTTACTGGATAACGAGTTCTACATTGGACTCAAGCAGAAAAGAGCTACAGGGCAGGTCTGATGATCTTTTCCATTCCTTTACTTTGCGTTGTCAGACTAAAGATGAAAATAATGCAGTTGTCAAACTCTACCTTTCCGGAAGCTGAAATTTCATTCATGTTTTTCTCTTAAAGGAATATGCTGAACTTCTGGAGGAGTTTATGTCTGCAGTTAAGCAAAACTACGGAGAGAAAGTCCTCATTCAGGTATGTCACTAACTATAAATATCCTTGTGCAATTGCTATCTTTTCCCTGCTCCCCCAAATATCATGAAGCACCAATCTGAAGAACTTTGTCTCTTCGGTCCACTTATTTATGTCCTAAAGTTGCCTAATTAATTTTTCAGTTCGAAGATTTTGCAAACCACAACGCATTCAATCTTCTTGCAAAGTATCGCACTACACATCTTGTATTCAATGATGATATACAGGTAGATATCGTGAGAATGACCGTCATCTTGAAACTTTTGCCTTCATTTTGAGTGGATTAATGATCTTTATGCTTGTTTTACAGGGCACAGCATCTGTGGTTCTGGCCGGGCTTATTGCATCTCTAAAACTACTTGGTGGAACACTGGCTGACCATACTTTCTTATTCTTAGGTGCTGGAGAGGTGAGATTCATCAGCTATTGCCCCTTCACATTTTCTGGATTATTGCTCTTCAAGAGTTTCATATTATATGTACTAATACTGTATGTTGGTATGGATTAGAATAGTAGGCAGATTTTATTCTACTTAAAATAGAAACTTATGTGACACTTTATTTTCCTGCAAGAGCTTCAGCCTTCTCACTGTCCAACTAGATTAGCTTTTGCCTTTTTTTTTTTTTTTTTTTTTTAGTTGAAGCAATGGTTTACTACTTAATCTTACTTTCTTACTTCTTCAGAGTAGTTTATTCATATACATTTTAAGTTAATGGCACAAATTTAGGTTCTTCCTTTACAATTCAACCATTTTCAGTTGGCCATGATATTACCTAGGACTTTATCGTCTGCTTTGGAGATTGATATAATAACTAACTTCCATCAATTACAGAAATGTCTGTTTCATTTCTTTTCCATTTAGAAGCCTAACTACCCATCTACTGGCAAAGGCCTGAGATGAAAGGCGGGCCAATACTGTCCATTAATGCCATTAGTGCTGCACTGGTCCTAGTCTATCTGCTAAAAGAACTTTTTTCCTGGATTAACTAGACCATGTGGATACCTATATATACAAAATGGCCATATACATTGGAGATTTTGTAAATGTCATAAAAATACTGATCAACATATCAATAAGAGCACATTATTTCTCAACGTTAGGAATCTTGTTTTTAACTTTCTTGTCTTTTGCTTCCTGAAGGCTGGAACTGGTATTGCTGAGCTCATAGCACTAGAGATAACAAAAAGGGTTCGACCTACTCTTCGTCTGCTTTTTCTCCTTTTTTCTTTTTCTGAATCTTCTGTACTAAATTTCTGGATGGATTTGCCTTTCAGACTAGTGTTCCTTTAGAAGAAGCTCGAAAGAAGATTTGGCTTGTCGACTCTAAGGTATATATCATGATCTGACGTTGCAGTAAAATGCTACACGCAATAAATTGATCTCATGCTTGAATATCATTTATGTTCGTATCAGCATCTCCTTTTCCCACAAACAGTTTTTAATTTGTTACAGGGACTGGTGGTTAGTTCTCGTTTGGAGTCCCTTCAGCACTTCAAAAAGCCTTGGGCTCATGATCACGAACCTGTTAAGGAACTTATAGATGCCGTCAAGGTGTGAAAGTTGCGTCTTTCTATTGAAGCGTGATGTTACTTAAATAGATGATGGCAAAAAACACATTCCTTATCTCACTTTATTCTCCATTTGTCAGGCAATAAAGCCAACTGTTCTAATAGGAACTTCAGGAGTTGGAAAAACATTTACGAAGGAAGTCGTGGAGACTATGGCTTCTCTCAATCCGGTAGGTCTCCCCTCTCTAACACATGCACATGCACACACAAATGAAAATATGCATGCATAGACACTGCAATATAAGCTCCATGAATCATAGTCTACAATACAATGAAGTTTCTAATTTTGGCACAAATGTTCTCCAGAAACCTCTCATTATGGCTTTGTCTAATCCGACATCACAAGCTGAATGCACTGCTGAGGAAGCGTATACATGGAGTAAGGTAAATTCCAGTATAAAGCTTAGATAGCTCAGGGTTTCTACAATGTGCTACCTCAAGCCAGTAAATTTTTTATGTACAAATTACTGAGCGCGTTACCTCTTTCCCTTTCGGCCACGTACAGGGTCATGCAATCTTTGCTAGTGGAAGCCCATTTGACCCGTTTGAGTATGAGGGACGGACTTTTGTGTCTGGCCAGGTGCTGCTCTTTCCCAATTGCAATTGACTGTTCTTGAGTAATAATTTGGATATTTACCCTTCTTTCGCTGAACTTTTCAGGCCAACAATGCCTACATATTCCCTGGATTTGGTTTGGGGATTATCATGTCTGGCACAATTCGTGTGCATGATGATATGTTACTGGCAGCCTGTAAGTATATTAAAGTCAAGAATTATGTATACATCGAGTCTGATTTAGAATCCCATGTAATCTCTTTATCAGTTGATTAACATGTACTATATATTGATGCTTATTTCGTAGGATGTTAGCGATAGGAGGGAAAAATCTTTTCATGCATGTAATTTGACTTCAATTATTTCTTTCATGAAACAGCGGAAGCTTTGGCAGCTCAGGTGACAGAGGAAGACTATTTAAAGGGACGGATCTACCCACCATTCGCTAACATCAGAAAAATATCAGCCCATATCGCGGCCGAAGTAGCTGCTAAGGCATATGAACTTGGTGAGTCCTCCAAAGTGGTTTAACAAATAAGCACCTAGCTCAAACTTGCTGATGATGAATCCTTAACTTAACCACTTTTTTCAGGTCTAGCAACGCGTCTCCCTCGTCCTACCGATCTTGAAAAGTATGCTGAGAGCTGCATGTACACTCCAGTATATCGCACCTATCGCTAAACTGGGAATTTCGGCGGGCCATTTAATCACATTTCCGGCTATATTAGGAACTTTGAGTTTTAGGTTCATTCTTAGTTATAGATGAAACATTTTGTATGCTTCTTCCACTACCTAGTAGAGTCATTCATGTTTTTGTTAATAAACATTATTATTAGCAGTGAAAAAGGATGAGATTTCCTGATCTTACTCTTCTTTTCCTCTTTTTTGTTTTAAAGAGTTAAGAGGTAAACATTGTTGGCCAGTTTATATTAGTACAAGCAGAACTATTTTTTTGTCAGATGTACTCTTCAAAACACGCTTATTATAAATTCTGTTTTGCCGGAAAATATGTCTCTGTATGAAAAGCTGGAAACTGTATACGGTTCTTTCAGATCGTGGCGGAGAAAATCTGAAATCAGAGGTTTGCTAGCCCCGGTCGACTACCAAATTGCAGAAAAACCAACAAAAACCTCATCGGAATCATAGATCTATGTCAAAAAATGGATAGCGTTGTCAGAACCCTAGTTCTTGTCGTCCATTGATATGTTCCAGAATTTGCGAGCTAAGAAAAGGGGAAAGAGAGACCTAAAGAGTAAAATCAGAAGAATTACCCTTGAATAGAATCCCTAGAGCTCAACTGTAAATTGAGTGTTTAATGAGAGAAAAGAGACGAGTTTTTTGATCTTTAATTCTCTAAAACTGAACATTACAATCATAGAAGCTCATATCTATATACTTGCACATTTGGCGGTAAAGTTAGTTATAACTAACTAATGGAAGTCACGTGTAAATCCACCCCTTTCTAACTAACTCTAAGGAACTCTAACAACCTATTGGCTTCTTATTCCAGATTTGAAAATCTGATTTAGCAACTAAACTAATAGGATCGTAACAATACCCTCCCCTTCGAGAATCCTTGTCCTCAAGGATTGAAGTGAGGAAACTTCAGCTTAAAGGATTGCAGGTCCTTTCAACTGATGTCTTCAGGTGGAGCATTCAACCATTTCACCAAAACCTGTGTGATGGCCTTGCCATGCTTCTTGGCCAACCTCCTGTTTACAATGGCTTCAAGTTCTAATAAAACATGGCTAGATTCAGAGTGCATGACAGGTAGTGTTACTGAAGCAGTGTGGTTGCGCAACTTCTTCTTGAGTAGTGAAATGCGAAAGGTGGGATGAATCTTAGAATGAGGTGGTAAATCCAAGGTGTATGCAACAGGATCCACCCCGGCCAGTATTTTGAATGGTCCAAAAAACTTTGCTGAGAGCTTCTGACAGGCATGACCTTTCAAGGAAAGTTGCCTGTATGGCTGAAGCTTTATGAAACCCAATCACCTACATTATAAGATTTTTCATTTCTGCCCTTATCTGCCTGCAACTTCATCCTTTGTTGAGCTTTTCTAGGTGATTTTTCAGAGCTCTCAAGGTAGTTTCCCTAGCCTGCAAACTCCTGTCAACCACTTCTAGCTGAGAATCAAAAGGCATGTAGGGAACGAGTGGAGGTGGCTTTTGTCCATAGACTGTTTCATAGGGAGTTATGTTGGTAGCTGAGTTTTAAAGGTGGTATTATACCACCGTTCTGCTAGGGGTAACCAGAGTGGCCGTTCCTTGGGCTTCTCAAAAGTCATACATCTGAGATAGCGCTCCAAGCATCTGTTGTCAACTTCAGTTTGTCCATCAAACAGATGATAGGCAGAGGAAGTTAAGAGTGAGACTTTCTGCAGTTTGAACAACTCTTGCCAAAATTTGCTGGTAAACACCTTGTCCTTATCTGAAACTATAGTCTTAGGCATGCCATGCAACTTAAACACCCCATCTATTGCGCCACTTCTAGAGCTGTATAAGGATGCTTGAGTGCCATGAAGTGAGCAGCCTTGCTCAGCCTGTCAACAACCACAAAGATGACTTCTTTACCAAGTGCTTTAGGTAACCCTTCTATGAAATCCATAGAGATATCTTGCCAAACCTTTTCTGGAATTGGTAAAGGCTGGAGTAGGCCAGGATATGCTACATTCTCTCCCTTGCATCTTTTTCACACTCTCTTATATGATTGTAAACATTTTGTTTCATCCTTTTCCAATAAAAGTCTTGTTTTATCCTCTTGTATGTAGCAGTGATTCCAGATTGACCTCCCATAGAACTGTCATGATAAAAAAAGTCAGTAGTTGCTTCCTCAGAGTAGGGTCAGCCCCTACCATCATCTTACCCTTCCTGCTCAATACACCACCAGTGAATGAATAATAAGGTTTAGGGGTGGAAGCAGACTAGATACTATGTATCATTTTTTGCAAATGTGGATCTTGATCCCAACTAAGCTCGACAGATTCCAATAAACTTGATGAGACTCCAGAAACTCTAAGAGCTGTATGTCTTCCTCCTTCCTTGAAAGGGCATCTGCTACAATGTTTTCCTTCCCCTTTTTATAGGAGATGGTGTAGTCATAGCCTAATAGTTTCACTAACCATTTCTGCTGGCTAGATGTAGTGATTCTTTGCTCCAATAGATACTTAAGACTGTGATGGTCTGTCTTGATCACAAAGTGCCTTCCCAAAAGATAAGGTCTCCACTTCTGGACTACAGTTACCAAAGCTAAGAGTTGCCTTTCATAAACTGATAGGGCTTTGTTCTTTCATGACAATCCTTTACTAAAGAAAGCTATTGGTCTGTTGTCTTGAACCAACACTGCCCTAATGCCTTCACTAGAAGCATCAGTCTCTACCACAAACTCCTTAGAGAAGTCAAGCAGGGTTAGAACAAGAGCTAAAGTAATAGCTCTCTTTAATGCTTCAAAAGCTTCAGTGGCCAAGGAATTCCAGACAAAGTTCCCTCTTCTAAGTTGATCATGCAATGGTGTAGCAATCAAACCATAGTTCTTCATGAATCTTCTGTAGTATCCAGTAAGACCAAGAAAACCCCTCAATCCCTTCAATGTGGTTGGTTGAGGCAAACTCAACACAACTGACACCTTCTGCTGATCTATAGCCACTCCTTCGTTACTTATAACATGACCTAAATAGTCTATCTGTGTGACCCCAAAGGCACACTTGCTTTTTTTGACAATCAACACATGTGATCTTAGTATTTGAAAAGCTTCCGCTAAATGGATCGTATGATTTGACCAGCTGGAACTATAGCTGAGGATGTCATCAAAGAAAACCAGAATGGATTTCCTAAGATAACTATGAAATATCTGATTCATGAGACTCTGAAAAGTTGAAGGAGCATTAGTCAACCCAATAGGCATTACCATGAATTCATAATGGCCATTGTGAGTCCTAAATGCTGTTTTAGGGATGTCCTGCTCAAACATCCTAATTTGATGGTACCCTGACCTTAGATCTAGCATTGAAAAGTACTTGAACCCATGTAATTCATCTAATAGTTCCACAACAACAGGTATTGAGAACTTATCCTTCACTGTACAGCTGTTCAACTCCCTATAGTCCACACACATTCTCCATGTTCCATCCTTCTTCTTTACTAGTAAAATAGGAGAAGAGTAGGGGCTGGTACTGTGCCTGGTCACCCCAGAATTCAACATCTCATCTACCATCTTTTCAATTTCAACCTTCTGAATAGCTGATATTTGTAGGGCTTTTTGTTGATTGGAGCAGTACCTCTTTCAGAACAATCTTGTGATCATGCTCTCTTGAGGGTGGTAGTTCTTTGGGCTCTTCAAATATATCATTGTACTTCTGCAGAACTGAGAGTAGTTTTACAATTTTCTCATAGTCTTGAGCTTGAGCTATCAGTGAAGACAAGCTAGCAGCTTCACTTGGTCTCCTTCTGTCAGTACTCCTACTGAAATCATGCATAATTCTGCTGGCTTAGCAAGGAGCTTATCCATCTTTCCTGACTGTATGAGCTTAGTAGCAGGTGGTTGAATACCTCTTAGAGAGATCTTCTTATCCATGATAGTGAATTCTATTTTAAGCTTCCTGAAATTCCATAGGATATCACCTAGGGTGATCAGCCATTGAATGCCAAGAACCATATTACATCCCCCAATAGGTAATACAAGCATGTCGAAATCAAAAGATACTCCCTGCATTTTCCACACCAATTTCTTACAAACATAATGACTTTGTACCTTGTTACCATCAGCTACTGATACTGCAAAAGGAACTATGGCAGTCAAACACAACCTAACTTCTTGGTAGTGTTAAGGTCCAAGAAATTATGTGTACTACCAGTATCAATCAGCACATGGACTGCTTTTCCTTTGACTGATACTATCACCCTCATGGTTCTGAAGTCATGTGCACCGTTCATGGCATGCACAGATACATGAGGTAGGATAGAACCTTCTGAATCAGTTTCAAGGCCTTGGGCTATCATAGTCAATAACTCTGTTGGATCTAACATGACTTCTTCCTCCAATTCCTTCAGCCCATCTCCTTCTTCTACTTCCATAGAGAAAAATTGCCTCTTCTTCTTACACACATGCCCCACAGTGTATTTCTCATCATCAAGGAAGCACAACCCTTTGCTTCTTTTTTCTTCCATTTCAGCACTAATCAAAAGCTTAGGATTTTTGTAGGATGGTTTAGAATTGTTGGGATAAGAAGATTGCTGTTTTGAAAAGGTTTGGTTGGGTTTAGATGGCAGGTGGTTGTATCCTTGAAGAGAGGAATTTGCAGGCTGAAATATGGGAACATTTCTAGGAGTAGGGAGGATGGGATTAGTAGAAAAAACTTGTTTCTGAACTTCTAAAGTCTACTCTGGAATTCTGGCCAAATTAATAGCCTTGGCTAAAGATCTGGGACCTAACATCTTAACATGTAGGCCAATTTCTGGTTTCAATCCTCTTAGAAAGCAACTAACAACATACTCCTCTTGCAATTCAACTCTATTGAGTAATTCATCAAAATTATCAATATTATCTTGAACAGAAGTTACCTGCCTGAGATCTTTATCACCCACGGGATCATCAAATAGCTCTGCACCAAATCTGGCATAAAGGCATCTTACATACTCTCCCCATCGAGGCCATTCTCCAGTCACCCTAGACTCATGAAACTCTGGTGCCATTGAAGTGCCCCCCCTCTAATTTGCAAGAAGCCAGTTTGACCTTGGATTCTTCAGGAGTTTCATCCACATCGAAGAACTGCTCACATTTATACAACCAATCTTTTAGTCCAGTTCCATCAAACCTAGAGATAGCTACATCAACTTGATAATTTTTGGCAGGATTTCGATTTTCAATAGGTCTGGGTGCTCGAGCTTCAAGCCTTTCCTCATACCTGTCCAACATTGGACCATTAGGTGCAGGATTTCCTCCACTGTTGATAATCATTCTTCTGATCTCCTCCAAAGCTTGCGCCACTCTCGTTTCCACAGAATTGGTCAGTTCTGTGTCTGAATTGACTACTGTCTCCACAGATCCTTTGATCGACAACATCAACATCCTTGCGTAATTCCGCCATTCGAGTACTGTGATCGCCCATTTTCAGTCCAAGTAATCACTAGCTCTGATACCAATGATATGTTCCAGCATTTGCGAGCTAAGAAAAGGGGAAAGAGAGTCCTAAAGAGTAAAATTGGAAGAATTACTGTTGAACAGAATCCCAAGAGCTCAACTGTAAATTGAATGTTTAATGAGAAAAAAGAGAGAGAGACGAGTTTATTGATCTTTAATTCTCCAAAACTGAACATTACAATCATAGAAACTCATATCTATATACTTGTACATTTGGCGGGAAAGTTAGTTATGACTAACTAATGGAAGTCACGTGTAAATCCACCCCTTTCTAACTAACTCTAACAAACTCTAACAACCTGTTGGCTTCTTATTCCAGATTTGAAATTCTGATTTAGCAACTAAACTAATAGGTTTGTAACATCCATATCTGCTGGAACTTGGATGGGTAGAGTTGACTCCATTTTCTCATATTGCCACAACGATGTACATAGCTATATTTTACCTAGTGTGAGACACCGACACTTTATTTGGTATAGCTATTACCCTTAATTGTCTAACATCTTAACTTGAGGATTTTCCTCTTAACATTTAGGGAAGACCAGCAAGTAGCAATCAGGCCTAAATCTTGTTGTGCTTCAGTTAATACGTATCTCTTTGATCTAGAATTTTAGTGTATGCAACTCAGATGTATTCTGCACATAATCATACCAGATTCCAGGTTATGTTGAGTATTTGCTGTCTGTTTTCTCTAATAGTGTTATCCACAAGTATGCATTTTTGTCGTATTTTTTCAGCTTTTTGTACGATGTTCCTCTCAAACCTCTTTTATAGTTGAATTTACTTAGTATTTATTTATCTGAGTATAGGAGTCTCTCTACAAGCCCTTGTTTTATTTCTGTGAAATAGTTAGGTTTGTCTTTCGTTACAACAATAACAACAACACACCCAGTGAGTTCCCACAAGTGGGGTTTGGAGAGAGTAAGTTGTATGTACCCTTACCCCTGGAAGAGTAGAGAGGCCGTTTCCGATATACTGTTTTCGTTAGCAAAGAACATTTGTCCTTATAATTGTCTAAATTCAAGCTCAAAGAACGTGAGAACTTCAGTGCTAGTTTAACTCTATTTGCACCAGAAAGTTGAAAGTCCAAGCTGAATTAGTTATACTTCACTTTGAATGCAAATGAAGTGTTTGTCCACTATTTTATTCCTTCAAAGACAGTGATGCATAATTCTGTTTTAGGTTTCCACTTTGCTGGTACGATACAAGGAACTAATCAGTGTTCGACGCAACATATAGGCGGATAAAGTTTTGGGCAGAGGGAGCTAGAAATGCTGCAAACAGGGTGGACGTTACTGCCAATAGTCATATAAATAGGGGAGGTGCTATCCGTTTCATCGTAAAATAGGTTACGGTCGATACATAATAGTTACGATGCTTAAACGATAACGATAGTGTCATTTCACTTATTGTAGACTAAGGAGTCGTGAAATTTGCATTGCTTGAGATTGGAAAGGATATACAAGGTATGTGAGGCTATCCCTTTCTTCTTTTGCATGACTCCGATTATACATAATGTAAAGAACGAGCTTCCAAAGATACTCCACTCTTAGAAGCTAGCAGTACTTAAATTGTTTCCCTTCTTATGGAATGGTTGATGTTGATGTTACTTCTCTTATTCTTATGTTATCAATGTTGTTGGTACTTCCTGATTCTTATTAGATTCTTGATGAAGGGTTAGTCCTAATAACGTGTACGGAGGATACCGACCTTACGTCACTCCGAAAGGTTCAGATAGTGATTACTAATGAGTCTAGCACGCATCATATATATATATATATATATATATATATATATATATATATATTTTACTCTACCGAGCCGCACTATAGTCGGCCGGGTACGACAACTATTGTGCAACCACTGATCAGTTGGGTTTTACCAAGCTCCACGTGGCGAGGTACGATTCTATGGCCGGGTATGTTTTTACTGAGCCTATTACGACCGGGTGCGATATGGTGATGATGATGCCCACAGAGGCGTATGTCTTAAAAGTTTATATATATGTGTGTGTGTGTGTGTGTGTGTGTGTGTGTATGTATTGCATATATATATATGTGTGTGTGTGTGTGTGTGTGTGTGTGTGTATGTATCATGCATTTCATGTCAGTAGCCCTCTAGGCACCCAGATGTTACAGGTTGTATATTCTCTATCCCTGTTTATATTATTGTTTTTACTTACGCTTTCCTGCCTTACATACTCAGTACTTTATTCGTACTGATGTGATTTTTATTTGTGGACGCTGCATGTCGTGCTGTAGGTCCTGATAGACAGGTAGGCGAAGCTCCCCACTATGGTAGGCTACACACTTTAGCGGTTATTGGCGAGATCCCTTCTCCGGACTTGCCGTGGTCTTGGTATGCATTTTTGTTATTGACATTATGGGTATGTCGGGTCCCTGTTCCGGCAATGTTGCAGCACTTATGTTCCTTTAGAGGCTCATAGACATGTGTCGACTCATGTATATTTTGGATTGCCTTATTGGCTGATTTTTGTTATATAGTCTCTCATGGTAGCTTGTCACCTCGTACCTTATAAATAGCTTCATGACAGCCTTATTGGCCGATGTTATATATGTTCATGCCATTATTTGTCGTTGTTGGATGTTTAGGATTCATGTCTACCATTTATATTAATCTCGTCGGCCTTTATAGATAATAAGAAAGATTAGATAAAATGTGCATTGGTGTTCGACAGGTATGACCCGGGTGCCAGTCATGGCCCTCCAGCTTGGGTCGTGACAACAACAAAATAAAGTTGAAGGAAAGGGTTCTTCGAATCTCTAAACGTAAACCGTCTATTACATGCTAAAGCATTTAGATCTTTGCAAATAAAAATAAACAAGGCAGAGAGAAAATTTGAAAGCTATAGAAGGGACAATGCCTTATATTCATAAAACAAAGTTTTCTTTTACAAGCGTCGAACAGCTCGATGAGAATTTGTACAAAGGCTAAACAGCCTCAATTAAAATACAAAAAACAAAGACATCTAAAAAGCCTAAGGGGCTTAGTCTTCGCCAGGGGACGTGTCATCACCTTCGGGGCCTCCGCTGTCTTCGGGCTCATCCGAATCTTCAAATCCCTCGGAATCCTCCTCCTCAGGATAAGCTAGCTTCCTGTCCTTGGCTGGCATTCTCGATTTCGGCCAACAGGTCAAAATCCTGAGCTCGAGCTCCCTCGAGGACCTCCCTTCAGGATTTCCACTTCATGTGCTCCACCAAGTTTCTCTTGATCCTGAGCCGCCTCGGGGTCAGCCTTATGCTGGGCCACCCTCTCATTTGCCTTGGCTTTAACCATTGCAATCTCCGACTTGGCCACCTCAAATTCCTTGGCCGGAGATCACCGAGCTCAGTACAGACTGAAGCTCCTCGATCTTTTTGAACTGTACCGAGGCCTTTTCTTTTGCAGTACGGAGCTGGACCTCAATTGAAGCCAGTTGTTCTCGGGTAGTTTCATTTTTTGAGGCCATGCGGTCCATGTTTTTCTTCCATTCTTCGGCCTCAGCTTTCACCGTATCCACCTCCACTCGAAGCTGGTCGATTTGGTAAGTTTCTTTTGAACCTACAGGTTCAGGTTATTAGCCACTGTGTCTGAATCATCGTCACTAACTTCAAATACTCGTCTTACCTGCTCGACCAGTTGGCATGCTCCTTCCGAACCTCTTCTAGCTCGGACAAGAGCTTCTCACTAAGGAGCTTGTAAGCATCTCTCTTCTCAATAAGCTCCTGGTTTCCAGCCTCGTGTTGGTTTAACTCTTCTTGATACCGGAGAAAAGTTTCATGATGAAGCTCCGAGGCCTGCGAACACAGAGATGGATATTACGTTTGACTGCAAATTAATCTAAGTACATAATAAAAACGCATTCGAAGTTACCCGATTCAACGCCTGTTGAGCTTCGTTAAAAAAATAGGGGGTCTCCACCTCATCCATTTCGGCCTGATCCTTTTGCGTCACCAGGCATCGAAGATAGCTGGAAACCCCCACGGGGACGGAAGGAACCCGGGCATCCTCCGGTATAGATGTGATGATTGCCCGCTTCCGAGGATCTACACTCGGGGCTGGGAGCCGGTCTACTAATCTCAGACTCGAAGAAGATCCGCCGGCTCCCAAAGATGGCACCTTCTTTGGTATCAGTAAGTCTCCTAACCCGGTGAAATCCTCCGAGGCGGTAGAATCTAAGCCATCGAAAAATTTGGTGAAAGAATCTGGCGCCCCTTGAGGCTCTTCATTTGGGCGTCCTTTCAGCATCTGGGCCTCATTTATCATAGAGTCGGTGAATGATGGTGACCCGAAAAAATCTATCACCGGCGCGCATCCGTCGGGACATTTCCCTCAGCACAAAGTGTACCGGCCGTGGTCTCCTTGTCGGCCTCCCTAGCTCGAGGCAAAATGCCCTCGTGCTTTCTTGTTTCGGAGGCATCTGCCACTGCCTCGTCATTGGCTATCCCGGTTTGAGACAGCTCTACACCGCTTCTCACATGGGTCATCAGCTCGGAGTCTTCTTCTTCTTCTTCGGACTCGTCCCTCAGTCGACTGAGCGAATCCGATGGGACCTCCCGGGCGCTGGCACTTTCCTTGGATTTGCGCACCAGCCTCCTTTTTGATTTTTTCTTTTTTGAGTTTGGAGAAATCGGAGCCCTTTTTCTTTTCTTCTCTTTATCTTGCCTTGGAACAGAAGATTCAGGGAGGATGTCTTCACCACCGGACGGGGGCCTCATTTCGACATCTTTGGGAAGACCTACAAAGGAAGAAAAAGTGAGAATGAATGCACCTAAGAAAACTAAGTGTTAATTCACTCAGTAGAGAAATCTCATCGTGAGCACGGGCCTCCCACCGGCCCTTCGAAATTTTATGCCACACGCGCTTAGAATAGGATTTTTTCAACACGATGCTCCTGACCCACTCCTTGAGTCGAGGAACTGCATTTGGCATTCGAGCAACGGTTGCATCACAAAGAATCTATAAAAAGAAGGGCAAAGGGAAATTGATAAACAAAATCTTAAAGGCAAGTTTATACTTATGCTTCATGTTCTATTTCTCAAGAAACGGCATGTCCTCGGACGAGATTAGATTCGAGGTCCTCACTCGAATGAATCGGCTCAACCAGCCTTGGTCCTGATCCTCGTCGATGCTCGAGAACGGGGCCTTATTAGCTCGACGGGAAAGCTTTATTAGCCCCCCTCAATAGAGTCGGGGACTGTACAGACACATGAGGTGATTGATGGTAAAGGGACACCCTTCGAGTTTTCTCATGAAGAAACGAAGAAGAATTACAATCCTCTAAAACGAAGGATGAATCTGCCTGAGAGTCACCTCATACCTTTTGCAAAAGGCTATAATAACTGGATCTAAAGGATCCAGCGTAAAAGGGTAAGTGTAAACACTTAAGAAATTCTCCACGTGGGTGGTGATCGGTTCTTCGAGGGTAGGGACCACTACAAGCTTATCGACCCAGTTGCAGTCCTCCTTGACCTTCTCAAGGACATCGTCGGTGACCGAACATATGTACATTGAGACCGGCTCGCACCGACCCGGTACCAAGGAGGTTTTCTCAATCTTGAAATCGGCTTTGGTTGGGCACCCCATAGGGACGAACATCTTTAAAGGGGGTTCTGGTGTCGGTTCTTCAGTAACAGCAGGCGAAATGCTCTCAGACGATCTCGAGGAAGAGGGGTTTTCTTTTTGAGGAATGGACTTTGAAGTCTTTGCCATTGCTTCTAAATAAAGGAGAAAAGGAGGTGCGTATAAAAGAGGAGGTGTAATTAGCAGATAACTTATGAAAACTTTCAGAAAACCAGAAGGAAAGAAGTTTCAAACTTAAGTTTTCAGAAGATGAGAGTGATGAAGTTTTCTTAAAACACAAGAACAAATGTTTGAATGTAAAAGTTCTAATGAATGGGGGAAAAGGGTATTTATAGTTTTCTCAAATGGCGGTTAGCACCCTGAAGCGGCAGACCGTTAATTGACACACATTTAATGCCTTGAAGATCGGACCGACTGGACGCTTCGACTATTCTTATCACTTACATCATAAATTCGTCGTCATTTGTTAGAGTGAGAATCAGAAGCTCGTATTGTTTACTCTTCGAAAAATAAGAGGATTTGATGTCATGTTTTTTACGTCATGATATATCGAAGTGAGAATTTGAGGGTCATATCCTTTCTCGTCATTTACTCCCAAAACGAGGGGACTATCTGTATACGGTAGAAATCAAGCTTTCCTATTGCATGATAGATCGGGGATGAAACATAATGGAATGAAGAACGATCCTGGACTCCATCAAACCTAAGCACGAGGTTGGAACCTGCGTCTTCAAGATTATCGAGTTCGTAACCCCGGAACTGACCCCGACTCCAAATTAATCGAGAAAACATTATCAAACTAAAATAACGGAAGACCGAAATATCTGTAACCGGTCGGATATCACGGCAGGAATCTCGGCACGTATCAACGAAGCTGATTAATTAGCAAATCATGAGATTTTTTACCTTATATAGAATTGTACCTAAATTAGGACTCCTCTACTATATAAAGAGAGTCTGATTATTTGCAAAGGACATGGTAACACACATCCCAAAGCAACTAAAACTGTTATTTCTAGCCATTATTATTCCATCTCTTTGCTCTGGCACCGATTGCAGCATCTTTGACTCGAGGGTGATCAACCTTCAAGGCCAAGATTGTTCAACCTGCGTGGTTTGTATTTACTTTTTTTATCATTTATTTCAATTTGAATCCGATTTCTCATTTTTGTATCAAGTTAGATCATGTATCCTTAAAATCGCGTATAAATTTAATTGTTATCCGATTTTGAGGGTAAATAATGTTCTTTGTTTTTTTCCACTTGTGTTTTGTTAATTGCAACTATATATGGTGCATGTGTAGGAATACCTAGATGAACAATTTATTCAGCTACAGAACTGCAAGATGATGCTAATCCTAACTTCGTGGAGGAAGTCGTCAACCTATTTTTTACTGATTCAGCTACATTTATCCGTAATATTGAGCTTGCTCCGTAAGTAACTTCATTTTTGCTTTACAACAAGCCTAGGGGTTCTTAATTTCTGTTTCTTTCGTTAGTTACCTCTTTGATTACATTACATAGTAGATTTATAACTTGTTGCTTATCATTTATTTTTAGTTAGTAATAAATGTCTAAACTACTTGCTTATGATGATCTTTTATTAAATAATTTGATTGTGTACAAATTGTTTACATCATTATTAATGCTAAAAACTCAAACTCTAAAAGAAAATGGGCTAGTTAACTGTTGTTTCCCGAGGTGTTAAGAGTCATTTTCTTTTTAAACGACAGTAAAAGATGTAGGCAATGGGAAAATCCTCCTCAATATTTGATAAGTCAGAAAGTCTATTTCCAGTTGGTTTTCTTTTTGAAATAGGAAAATGAGGTGATCGCATTTTGATAAGAACTTTAGGGTGAATAGTGCCTTTAGCAAAGAAGTTAAGAACCATCTATCCAATTTGTCTGCATGAAGACTTAGTTGTGAAGGGAAAATTTTGGAGTTTATTATTCAAATGATCACTTAACTATTTGAAATTATTTAGTAAAGTCATATTTTTTTTTTGTTTATAATAGAAAAGTCACTTAATTATTTCTATATCACTCGGAAGGTCACTCAACTAAATTTCTCAATCTTTCGGTAGCCAAATAACATGGCTTTTTGGAGAAGAGCCACCATTTTCTCCGTACCATGGGTATAGTGGAGACGAATGGGGTTACTTTCACTACTTTCCAGCTATCGGGACTAGCGTACCAGTGGTGGCGGGCTTATGAGGAGGATAGCCCAAGGCAGCTTCACTCACATGGGCTATGTTTTCAGAGATGTTCCTGAGAGAGTTTGTTCCCAGAGCCTTCAGGAGTTTAAGCAGTTGCGCCAAGGTGCTATGACCGTATCAGAGTATGCTATAATGTTCAGCAAGTTGTCCAGACATATACCTGCCTTAATTTCCACAGCTAGAGAGCGAGTGCGCCAATTTATCGAGCGGCTCAACTATGGTATTAGTTTTAGCATGGCTCGAGAGTTGGAGACTGATACCCCATATCAACAGGTGGTAGAGATTGCACGGAGATTAGAAGGTATGGGGGGTGGGGGTGAGAGGACAGGGAAGCCAAGAGGCCTCGGGATTCTGGCGGATATAGTGGTGCACGTGCCCCAGTTGTAGCCCGTCATGGAAGAGGCTATGTGAGCCGTCAAGTTCATTCAGCACTTCCAACTTTCATTGGTATTCCAACTACTCCCAGGCCTCAGGTTGCCCATTATGCACCGCCACTATTTAGTGCACCTCCGGCACGGGTGCTTTCAGCAGTCAGTCCAGCCGACCAGACCCGAGCCAGTTTCAGCAGCCACGTCCTTCGAGAGCTTGTTTTGAGTGTGGTGACACTTGTCGTATGGTAAGAGACTGCCTCAGACTCAGGAGAGGTGCACCTCCACCGACTACTCAGGCTCCACGTATTCCATAGGGTCCCCAGACTTTTCAGGCCATGGTTACCGCACTAGTTGCCACTCCACCTGCATAGCCAACTACGGTTGGAGGTCAGGCGGGTAGGGGTTGCCCTAGAGGGGGAGGCCATGCCAGATGTTATGCTCTTCCGAGTAGGACGGAGGCGGTTGCATCAGACGTAGTTATCATAGGTATTGTTCCGGTTTGTAATAGAATGCATCTGTATTATTTGATCCAGGCTCCACTTATTCATATGTATCATCTTACTTTGCTCTGTATTTGCGTATATATCATAATTCTTTGAGTTCTCCTATTTATATGTCCACGCTTGTGGTAGATTCTATTATTGTTGACCATGTGTATCGGTCGTGTTTAGTCGTTATTGTTGCTTTTGAGACCAGAGTTGATCTATCATTGCTCAATATGGTAGACTTTGATGTTATTTTGGGCATGGAGTGGTTGTCGCCCTATCATGCCATTCTTGATTGTCACACCAAGATGGTAACGTTGGCTATGCCAAGTTTACCGCAATTGGAGTGGAGGGGTATTTTGGCTTACATTCCTAGCTGGGTTGTGTCCTTCCTTAAGGCACAATAAATGGTTGGGAAGGGGTGCGATGCATATCTAACCTTTGTGAGAGATGTTATGTTGACACACCTACCGTTGAGTCAGTTCCATAGTGAGAGACTATCTAGATGTATTCCAGGCGGGTCTTCCGGGCATACCGCCTGATAGGGATATCGATTTTGGTATTGACTTGTTGCCGGGCACTCAACCCATTTCTATTCCGCCATATCGTATGGCCCCAGAGGAGTTGAAGGAGTTAAAAGAGCAGTTGCAAAAGTTGCTTGATAAGGGTTTTATCCGGCCTAGTGTGTCACCTTGGGGTGCTCCGGTCTTGTTTGTGAAGAAGCGGGATGGTTCTATGCGCATGTGTATTGATTATCAGCAGTTGAAAAAGTTTAAAATGAAGAACAGGTATCCATTGCCATGCATTGATGACCTATTTGATCAGTTACGGGGTGCCAGAGTGTTCTCAAAGATTGATTTGTGGTCAGGCTATCATCAGCTGAAGATTCGGGATCCTGATATTTCGAAGACTGCTTTTAGGACTCGGTATGTTCATTATGAGTTCCTTGTGATGCCATTTGGGCTGTCCAACGCCCCAACAACATTCATGCATGTCAAGACCCAATTCCCATTATAGGCCGTGATGGCACCCTACGTCGTCTCTAGGCAAGCCAACGGTGAATTATCCATGTTATTGCTATTTTTAATATTTTTAGAGTCATTGATTTTATTCATTAATAGAACCATTAATAAGTGTTTGTAATAATTTAAAGCATGGAATAAACGAAAGAGCAAAGTAGTGAATTCAATAATCAACCATAAAAAATATCTACTAGAATCTCCCAAAACCAGGTGTCACAAGTGCATGAGCAACTAGCAGAATATACAAAACCTCCTCTACCATTGTTTGGAGAAAGATAGAAAGAAAAATGAATACAACAAGAAGAGACTCCGGGCGCTACAGAACAGGCGTAGAGAGCTGGTCACCATTAAGTCTCTGGGTAGCGGAGGTACGTGGCCGGCCATAAGCACCTGCCTCAGATCCTTTACGATTAGTGCAAAAGTGTTGCATGAGTACATAAACAATATGTACCCAGTAAGTATTTAGTCTAATCTTTATGAAGCAGTGACGAGGGGTCGACGTCGACACTTACTAAGGGTCAATAAATAAATTACAGGAATTATAAATAGCCATGGAACATGTCGGTAATAATGAAATAATGAACAATAAGTAGTGGTTCTTTAACTTAATATCAATTAAAAATCTCCAACTATCACATTCAAATTTCAGCAAATAAGAGCCATCTAGTAATTAGAAATTCCCAAGTCATGTAAGAAATATCAGGTTTAATCGGACTCCGAGTAATATTACATACGATTTATGCCGAGGTCTTACGACCTGATCCAGAATAATGTGTACACTGCCGAGGGTTGACGACACAAATCATAGATACATCTATTAAATTGCCAAGGTGTTCGGCCCGATCCACAAGAACAAAGAATACTCTCGACTCCGATTAACGGCTACTAAATAAGAATAATACTGAAGGAAGGTATAATTTCCACCAACAGTCAAGTAATCAGCAAAAACTCAAAGTAGTGAAGCTCAGTATTTACAAATTCTTTATCCAATTTCAAATATAGTTTAAGTAATTAAACTAACAAGTTGGGTACAAATAATACAAAGTAATACATGGTAGAGTCTTAACACTACCCGTACATAAGCATGATTTTCAACTACATGCGGACTTTCATCACATCATGCGTACGTAGCACCCACAATTATTAGCAAACAATCATTTATAGCACCTACGGGAAAAATTCCTTCTTATAAGGTTAGACAAGAGATTTACCTCGTTTCAAAGTCCTCTTCCCGGTCCACAATTCACACTAAAGCATCAAATCAGTGCCACATAATCCAAAACTAGCCAAATCGTATAAATTAATTAATATGTGCTCAAAAGTTTATAATTTAACTATCAGAGTAATTATCCAACCCAAATTGGAAGATTCCTAAAATTTACCTCTGGGCCCACGTGCCCGGATTCTAAAAATATTTGTAAATAAAAGTTATCCATAATTTTACGAACACAAATATATAATTTCTACTCAATTCCTTAATTATTTTTGTGGTCTAATCCCACTTTTATTAAAACATAGGCTTTTCAACTAAATCCTAAAGTTTTCACAATTTATATGTTAATATCTACCAAAAATTCGTGTACTAAGCTCACATTAGGTAGTGATTACTTACCTTAAATCCCTTTCCAAGAGCTCCATAATCGACCAACCCAAAGTGAAAATGAGAGAAAAAGAGCCTAAGTTCCGATATAAATTGTTACAACCCGTAAATTCGTGCATTAGATTTCGCCGTAAGATAGTTTACATATAAGGGCCTAAGAACCTGGAAAATAGTTCAAAAAGTCAAGAAAAGAGAAAAAAGGCTTCGCCAAGCTGGGAATGCGGTCGCAAAACCCACATGCGAGCCGCATTTCTCGCACTGAAATCGCAGACCAAGACAGATTTCTGGGCAGAAATCTATGTCAGGAATGCGGTCAGTATGAGATCGCATACTGAAAATGCGGACCGCAAATCAGAGATTCTCCATCGCAGAATGAGACAGATTTGTGGGCTGAGTTTCGCGTTCAGAATGCTAACCGCATGTTGATTCGGCGACGAGAATACGATCGCAAACCTGTAGGCATCAGACACGTGTGTCACTTATTGACCGACCTTTAAAAGGAGAATAGGCCAGCTATTTCACCATTTTCTGAAACCCAAAACGAAATAGAACCCCATGCGACCGCTCCTCAACATCCCACACAAGCTCTAATCAAATTCCCCTCTTCTTCAAGCTCAAATTGAGAGTAAAGTCTAAGGATTGAAGAAATAAGGGAAGACCCAAACTGATTTTCTCTCTCTTTCAAGCCCTAAATTGGAATAAAACCTAGAAGGTGAAGAACCAAGGAAGAGGGATGAGTTATCCCACATGAATGGTAAGTTACTACTCCCTTTCATGCATTCTTTCTCCTGGGAATTCTTAAAAACTCGTTTTATGCATATCGGAAGCCGTAGGTTTAAGTTAATCACTGATAATGGACTGGGTTGTGGTTGTTTTGGGTTGCTATTGGGTTGCATGCCTTACTACTATTGTTGTGGAGTTTTAGAGGAAGAAGGGTGTGGAGAAACACCATATAAATCTAGGGTTGTGGTTAGTTATAACTATGACGTTTAGAGGATAACGATAGAATCGTTTCTTTCATTGTAGGCTAAGGAAATTGTGACAGTGCGTAGCTTGAAATTGGCGCAAAGTATAAACCAGGTATGTGAGGCCGTCCCTTTCCTTCTTTTGCACGACTCTAATTGAATACAATGCAATGAACGAGCCCCAAAGATACTTTATTCTTAGAAAACTAGGAGTGCTTATATTGTTTCCCCTCTTGTGGGAGGATTGATGTGTTGTTATTCCTTCGACCTTACGTCGCCATGAAAGTATGATTCATATGAGTCCAGCATGCATCATCTATTTATTCTACCGAGCCGCGCTGTAGTCGGCCGGGTATGGCACCTATTGTGCAACTATATGTATGTATATGTTTTATTCTTCCGAGCCGCACTATAATCGGCCAGGTACGGCACCTATTGTGTAACCACTGATCAGTTGGGTATGATGATGATAAGGCCCACAGAGGCGTATGTATATGATGATGATAAGGCCCACAAAGGAGTATGTATTTGATGAATTTAAAAAGGATATACATATGTATATGCATGTGCACATTAGGCATGTCATGATTCGTCGCCCTCAGAGGCATCCAGACGGTACAGGTTGTGTGTTTCTTATCCTGATGCATATTACTGTTCTTATATTATTTTTTCCTGTCTTACATACACAGTACATTATTCGTACTGACGTCCTTTTTCGTTGGACGCTGCATGTCGTGCTGCAGGTCCAGGCAGACGTACAGACGAGGCTCCCCCACCACAGTAGGTTGTCCAGTTCAACGGATATTGGCGAGATCCCTCTTTCGGACTTGCCATAGTCTTGGTATGCATTTTGGTTATAGGCATTATGGGCACGTCGGGGCCCTGTTCCGACCCAGGTTGCATTATGTATGTTTCAGTAGAGGCTCATAGATAATAGACAGTGGGTTGGCTTACGTACAGTTGGAAATGCCTGGTCGGCAAATGTATCTTTTGTTGTCTAGTTTTTGGTATGACGGCCGTGTCGGCCATGGTATATTATATATGTATGTTCATATCATTGTATGGTATTTCTGCTGTTCTGTATGAATATGTTGTTATCGGAAGGTTTGAATGGATTATGATTGTCGTTTGCCATTTATACTAGCCCCGTCGGCCTTATAAGATAATAAGAAAGGTAAGATGAAAGGTACGCCGGCGCCCGGCGAGTAGGGTCCGGGTGCCAGTCGCGGCCCTCTGGCTTGGGTCATGACATAAATGCACCCTTCTGCCAAATGGTTTTGCTTCTACGGAAACTTCACCGCTTTTGCAGCACTGCATCTTCAGAAAGTACATTGCAGATGCGGTCGTCACCAAGCTAGACCCCTTCCACTTCTGCAATGCCCTCTTCGCATCTGCAGGCTCGCAGATGTGGTCGAGTCCTTGCACCTGCGTCCTTGCCCCCCTCATCTCCGGTCCGCTTCTGCGGTTGCCCGCTTGCGCTCCCATGTCTGCACCTGCCGATGTCAGATCACCTAGACAAAACTCACAGCTGTGGCTATCCAACTGCTTCTGTGGCGCGCACATGTGGCCAATACTTTGCAGGTGCTAAAACACCAGATTCCAGCTGCCTTCAGCACTCTTCCAAGTCCAAACATATTCCGAACATCGTCCGAGTAGCACCTGAGGCCCCTGGGGCCTTGTCCAAACATACCTAAAGTTCTTAAACATAAAACAGACCTGCTTGAATCTTCGAAACAAGTAAAACAATATCGAAACTAAGAATTGCACCCCAAAACCAAATTGAATCAAATTATTAACTTCAAGCTTCTTCAACTAGCTTCGAACGCGTCGAATCATACTTAGACAGCTCATAATGACACCAAAATTTGCGTGCAAGTCACAAATCACCATACGAAACTATTTCCAGACTCGTAATCTCAATTGTACCTCGATACCCCAAAGTCTACTCCAAACCATATTTATAGAACTTGAAAACCTTCAATGTGCCAACTTTCATCATTTAGGCGCCGAAATGCTCCCGGATCATGCGAAACCCAATCCGACCACACTCCCAAGCCAAAAATCATTATACAAATCTATTTGAACCGTCAAATCCCGATTCCTACCTCGTTTACTAAAGATGTTGACTCAAGTCAAACCTGGTCATCTTATGCCACTATTAAGGAATCAAGTGTTTCAAATTTCAACCTGAACCCTTCCAAACCTAAAACAACTATCCCTGCAAGTCGTAAAATAGTAAAGGCACATATGGGGAGTCTTAATTAGAGGATGGGTGATTCGCTCAAATTACACCTTAATAATAGTGTAAGCGATCGATGTCAAATATAGTAACCCAACAAGGTTGGGGTCGAATCCCACAGGGAATAGGCGTGAAACTATTATCCAATTAATGTAATACTTTACTAAGTCGTAATTCTATCAAGTACGCCAAATAGAATAAGGAAATGTTGAATATATAAGGAAAGGAAAACTGAGAACTAATGTTTATAGTATGAATGTGAGAACTATGAATTTAAGAAACCAAGGTTGTGCCCCCTTTAATGTAGTAGAATGTCCTTGATATTAATATTGAATTCCTTTCTTGATATGCAATTGATGTTTAATTTACTACCCAAAAATTTCTCAATATTTGGATAATGTATCCTCTTACGATTCTCCCGAATACAAAAGAGTCAATCTTAAGAACAACCAATTAATCGCCAAATTAAAACCTACTTATTCCTAAGTGATTTCGTTAAACAAGGTTTAAAGCCTTGTATTTTTGTTATTTATTTCTACCAAACTCTATCTCACTTTTCCAAGATAAGTTAGAGTTAATTGGCTTTCATTAATGTTTGCAACCATTAACGATTAATTGAAGAACAAGAAATAAATAAATATCAAGATTCCTTCGGAATTGGATTCAATATCAAAATCTCAACACATTCTACCCATCTAGGGTTCACAACCTCAGTGTTTGAGTTTAGCTACACATATTGATAATTAAAGAACAAGGAAGAGTAATTGATATCATCTTACAAAAATAGAGGGTTTTCAATCACCAAAAGCTTCTAAGAATTCAAAATACTCAAGTGCCATACTTTGTACTCTAAGTTCTGACAAGAATACCTTCACAAAACCCTATAAAACCTATTTATAGAGGCCCAAAACCCGAGGCAAATGTCGGTCAGCTTTGCCCTTGTTGAAATAATGCGGACCGCATTTCTGTCGTAGAACAGGAATGTGGTTCGCAAATCATCATCATCCGTCGCAAATCCCACCAGACAATTTTGCTCTCGTCACATCTTGGTTTGCGGTTCGCATGTTGAATATGCGATCGCAGAATGCGATCGCATTCTTCACACTGATTTTCACTCAGAGCTCTGTTCATGTTTGCGATTTCACCAGGCCAATTCGCGGTTCGCATTCCTGTTTTGCGGTCGCATTTGCGACCGCATTCTCAACCTGAAGATTGGCCTAAAGTTCTGTCTTCGTCTGCGATCTACTTATAGAATATGCGATTTGCATGTCTATTCTGCGACCGCATTTTTACATATGCGATGCTCTTAACCTCTTTTCTTGTCTTCAGCTAACTTTTTGAACTCTTTTATGTTCTTCAGGGTCTTGACACTTGTTATTCTGCAAATACACTAAAATTACATAAGTATCATGAGAATTAACAAGTAAAACAAGTTAGACTTTAAGCAAATAGGATCAAAATGTGCGGAAATTACCCGGCACATCAACACCCCCAACTTAAACTCTTGCTTGTCCTCAAGCAACTCAAACGATACTCTCCTAATCTAGAATCTACTTAACAAACATGAAGCAATACTGACCGTGGGCGGTGGTTGTTGTTAGTATCTCAAGTATAACTCTTTAAGCACTGTACCCCCCTTGAATCATCAATAAGTCAAAGACAACCAATCAATTAGTGAACTTTGAGCCTCAACAAAGTAACTAAAGGCTACCTCAACTGAATACACTTATGCCTTAACCAAAGCTCAACTTACTATCAACCTAGCAGTGTATGTGCCCTCACTAGAAAGAAAGTCCCACTCTCACACAATTCATCATAGCAATACAAAGGGACTAAAATGCAAGTACACTCACTCTCAGAACAAAATTTCAAGTGTCACCCCATGCCACACCATAGGCTTGCCCTTATTTAATTCATCGCCTAGTTATCAGAACACTCGGTTGGAGATCACATAAGGACTTTGTAAGCTTGTAATGTCGGTTTAAGAAAGGGCAGGATATATATTTAGATAATAGTGGCTACTTCCTCCTTGAACACTAATTACACGCTTCTTTCTTTTAACCTTTTGTTTCTTTTTGACCCCATGGCCTCAATGGCCTTACGTTACCGCATTAGACCCCACTTTGCACACCTCTTTATTTGATTCTCAAGCTCCCTCTTTATTTGACAACACACGTATTTTTTTTTCTGTTTTTTTTTCTTTTCTTTTTTTTTTTTTCTTTTTGGAGCTTTCATAAATTCACATGAACTTTTGAGGTACGGGGTCCCAGTCTCATTTCACAACCTTGCCCATTTTCATGTTGACCCACACCCCCAACTTAAACTTTTAGCAATGTTCTCAATGTTCAAGGAGGAACGGGTTCAAAAGAGATCATGTTTTACGAATGGGATAAGTTTGTAATGCGGAGGCCAAGGAAAAGGCTACAAGGCTCAAATAGGGTACTAGTGATATTCATTATGCACAGGTAAGCTGAAAAGGCTAGAAAAGTTTCATCAATAATCAAAGAAAGCCTAAGATAATTTCTCTAACTCAGTGTACGTATGATAGGCGACAAAAAACCAACCAGGCAAGTTCTAGATGGCAGCAGTGAACACAAGAACTATCAAAACAAGGAGCTCACACACATTGGCACACAAACTATTCGGTTAACATAGTTTACGGCTCTAGAGTTCACATTTAGTCACTCGAGGCTTTCCTCGTGTACACACACACGATTCTAAGTAGATCTAGAGTTACCAAGTGAGCCTCAAATTCACATGATTGATTTGTTACAAGGGTCTACTCACACAGGTTTACATACTTGATACTCAACAAACGTACCATCCTGGTCAATATACTTCATATTCATAGGCCCGGTTCTACTATTACAGCCTTGAAAAAGAACCCGGCAGAAGAAAAAACAAGGGGATTTCATTGCTAACTATTTAATTATAACGGCATATATACATAAATCATAAAGCATTACTATATAATGTACAGTTATCAAATGTCACTAAACATGCTCACAAATAAATCAAATATACATACAAAACAAGGATATAAGGCTACCACCCCCAACTTAAACACATGCATCGTCCCCAATGCATAAAAAGAAATATAAAGGACAAGGGGCTCCCTGGTGGCGCAATTGCACGAAGAGATGCAGTAGCCTAGGTATCCGTCGGAGCTGGAGGAGAAGTGTGGGTCTGGTCCGGAGCCGGTGGTGAAGCCGCTGAGCTGCTAGCTTCTCCCGCTGGTGGCCATCTCCTGGCAGCCTTATCTGCTAATGATTGCTGAATGGCCTTCTCGATGTCGGCTTGCTCTTGTTCCTCCTCCACCGTAGGCACAACAATTTCTTTTCCTTTTGGCTTAGGGGTTGCACCCTCATCAAACTCTGAACTGGCCTCCTCGGAGTCGTCCCCTTCGAACTCTGATGACCACTCCGATGTCTCGTCATCAGTAGAATCGAGCTGGACCGTACGGGCGGGAGGCTGAGACACTTTAGCAGACGAAGGTGCGATGTCTGCCATTAGTGTCGTGAAGTCCAGGCCCAAGTCAGCACCGCCAGCACCCTGGTCACCCTCGTTGGGGAGGAGAGATGATATGTCAAACTCCAGATTTTTCATCTTCTGGAGGTCGGTCTTCATTGATTGTACTTCCTCCCACAGTTGGGGTAAACCCCTCACCTCGCCCCTTTCAATGCTTTCAACCTTAGACTCCAGATTGTTCAACCTATCTCCGAACGCTACTTGTTGTTGTTGGAGAGCGGTCATTGATGTTTGCATCGGGGTCAAGGCCTGTTTAATCAGTGAGGGCAATGTCTTCAAGAGTTGGTCTATCTTAGAATTTGCGTGATGAGCAATTAGACCGAGTCTTGAAATGGTTGGCTGGTGTGAGGCAGATGGGCCAGTGGTGGATGAGGGTGCAGTTTCTTCAGCAACAGTGGAGGTATCAGGATCTTGGGGAGACAGGATATTCTGGGAGTCAATGTCTTCAATAGGGGTCACTGGCGGGGCAACCGAATCACTTATACGAGTGATATCTATATCTCTCGTAGACCTCCCGATTTTGTCTTGTTGTGGTAAGAATGAGACATTCACCTCTTGGCAGAGGGTGGTGATCAAACTTGGGAAAGGAAGTGATGTGGCCCACTGAGTAGCCCGGATGCCAATTTCCTGGAAGATAAGACTCCCTACATCAATTTTAATACCCGTCATTATACATGCAATGAAAAGTGCCTTCTCAATGCTGATGTCTGTTGCATTCTTGGAGGGTATTAAATGGGAGGTGACGAAGTTGAGCCAATATTTGGCCTCCCGTGTGAGGTCTTCTTTGTAAATTTTCTTCCCAGGACTGATCCAGGCTGGAGTCCCCTTAGCAATGATGGACGCTATCCATCCACGTTCGTTCTCTCTGTTGGAGTACTTTGCATCGTACTCCGCTGTGCCTGCTTCCCAGTCAGGGAAGTAGAGTTCATTGATATTTGCTGTCACAAAACACAGCCTTCCCTCGAACCTGGACGATGCCGGTGAATATTCAGTTGCGTCTATGATGCCCTGTTCGTGAAGCTCCATACGACGCATAGAATTCTCGGACCATTGACTCATTATACTCCTTTGGGTCTGTGGTGAAGTACTCCCATTTTCTCGTTTTAATGTTTTCGAGAATATGAGGGTACTGGTCCTGAAGCCCATTCAAGCTTAACTTTTTCTCCCCCAAAATCCTTCTCTTTGTGAGCGCTTCCCTGAACAAAGACCTTGAACCTTCAACCCCAAAACGAAGCTGAAAGTCATCACTCCGTTTCCTTCGGGCCTCAGCTATTAAATCAACTTCCGGTACGCAGTCCTCCTCATCAGACTGGGAGGGGTTAGGTACAGTTGGTTCCTTTCATGCCTGTTTGGGTGGTGCTGAGGTTGAAGTGGAGGATGGTCCTCTCTTTACAGAATGCTTTTTGGCTGCCATATCTACATAAGTGGGAGATGTCAGTGACATTATCAGCATTTGAGAAAAGCAAAACAGGAGAAATGACCAAAGAGTTACAGAAATGCGGCGTGGTTTGCGGTCGCATAACCACTATGCGAACCGCAAACACGTCGCATTCTTCTGTTGTGACAAGTAGAGGGCATTATGCGGTAGATTCTGCGAATCGCATAAACACTATGCGAATCGCAAATCCATCGCAGATTGTTGTCGAGCATAAGCCTGTAGGATAGATAAAAATGCGATCGTAAAGCGAGATATGCGATCGTATAAGCACCACATAGTTCACCAGTGCTAACCAACTGCTCTGGCTGCGTTTGCGGTGGCTCTGCGGTTCGCATATTGATTATGCGATCGCAGATTCACCGCAGATGTTGTCTTCCTCAGACACCTAGGGTTTAGGGATGCGGTCTAATTGCGGTCCACATTTTGGTTTTGTGGACCGCAAATACCTTCAAATATCCACGTACGTTCATCCCTCAAGCAAGAAAATCCTAGATTTCTATCTTCCATGCGACTTGAGCAACTTTACTGAATCCTAACCCTAATCTTGAGAAATAAAGATTGAAGATGGAGCAAAGGATGAAAGTACCTTATGAAGAAGATTGTAGTTGTTAGGACAACTTGAATCCACTCTTTGAGGGTTAGTGTACTTGTACTTTTACTTTTCCGATGAAGTTGGTCGAAGGTCTTCCTCTGTTCCCGTTTTCTCTTCTCTTTTTTTGTTTTTTTTTTGTTTTTTGTTTTGTTTTTTGTTTTATATATATACTTAGATTGAAGGATTTAGAAAAGGATGAAATGCGAACACGTACCTGGCAATTATGCGAAGATTTAAGTTCCGCATAATTGCAATGCGAACCGCATAATAGGAGCTTCCACCACATTTTTATCAGACTTGTGAGCTGAATTCTCTGTCTCTGTTTGCGGTGAGAATGCGGTTCGCATAACTCAAATGCGAACCGAAAATTGTTGAGCTTCGTCGCATTTTTGCCCAATATGTTTGCTCAAGTTTTTGCTTCATTTTGCGGCACAAATGCGGTTCGCATATCTCAAATGCGATCGCATTTGTGCAGCATTTTTCACCTTGATGTTTTTCTGCAGTTTCAAACACTCCTCTTCAATTCGTGTATTCTTTCATCACATTCCTGCATTCTAAAACCCTTCAAATAGCCCTAAGTACAAATGTGATATTGAATTCTAAATAAGGAAAATACAACATAAACAAAAGCTAATGATACCACACATGGGTTGCCTCCCATGAAGCGCTTGATTTAACGTCGCGGCACGACGATGCTAGGGTGCTTCTGCAATCATTCTGTAGTTGGGATTTGATCATCTTTTAGAACCAGCTGCTCTACCACATGTTTTTCTCCATCTACTCCCAAGTAGTGCTTGATTCTTTTCCCATTAACCTTGAAAGTCCGGAGCCCATCCTCTGATGCTAATTCAATAGCTCCAAACAGAGAGACATCAACAACTTTAAATGGTCCAGACCATTTGGACTTCAGCTTCCCCGGAAATAATTTGAGTCTTGAATTGAACAGCAACACCAAGTCCTTTGCCTTAAACTCTCTTTTCAAGATCTTTGTATCATGGACGAATTTCATTCGTTCTTTATAAACTGCTGCACTCTCATAAGCATGAAGACAGAATTCCTCCATTTCATTTAACTGTGCCAGACTTAGAGCTCCGGCCTCCGCCCAGTCCATGTTCAATCTCTTTAAGGCCCACATAGCCTTATGCTCGAGTTCTACGGGTAAACGGCACGCCTTTCCAAATACTAACCGATACGGGGATGTACCGATAGGAGTCTTGTAAGCTGTACGATATGCCCATAGAGCATCATCTAGCTTTCTTGACCAATCGGTCCTATTTGCGTTCACCGTCTTTGATAGAATGCTTTTGATCTCCCTATTGGATACTTCAACTTGGCTGCTCGATTGTGGATGATAAGGTGTGGCAACCTTATGCTTAACCCCATACTTGTCGAGGAGACCTTTAAATACTCTGTTACAGAAGTGTGAACCTCCACCGCTGATAATGGCTCTCGGGGTGCCAAACCGGGTGAAAATATTCTTCTTTAGAAATGCCGTCACACTCCGAGCTTCGTTGTTTGGTAAGGCAACGGCTTCTACCCATTTGGATACATAGTCCACAGCCACTAGGATGTATTTCATCCCACATGAGCTAATGAAAGGGTCCATGAAGTCAACACCCCAAACATCGAATAATTCGATTTCCATAACAAATTTCATAGGCATCTCATGCCTCCTCGAGATTGGGCCTTGTCGTTGGCATTGGTCGCAAGACATCACCAACTGATTAGCATCCTGATAAATAGTCGGCCAGTAATACCCACACTCCAAAATCTTTGCAGCTGTTCTGTTACCCCCATGATGACCCCCAACTGGTGAATCATGGAATGCTTTCAGAATCTGTAGCATCTCTTCCTCAGGTACGCATCTTCGAATTATGTTATCAGCACAGACACGAAATAAGAATGGTTCTTCCCAATAATAATTGCGACAATCCCTCAAGAACTTCTTCCGTCGGTATGATTCCAACCCTTCCGGAATAAGATCGCTGACAATGTAGTTGGCGATGTCTGCATACCACGGTGCAAATGAATTTGATACCATCAGTATATGTTCATCTGGAAATGAGTCATTTATCTCCATCTCGTATCTTTGTCTCCCTGATTCTTCCAGTCTAGATAAGTGATATGCCACTTGGTTTTGTGTTCCCTTGCGATCCATAACTTCGAAATCAAACGCTTGCAGCAGTAACACCCATCGGATTAGTCGTGGCTTTGCATCTTTCTTCGCCATCAAATAACGGAGAGCAGCATGATCTGTATACACAATCACTTTGGAGCCCAATAGATAAGCACGGAACTTCTCGAATGCATACACAATAGCTAACAGTTCCTGCTCGGTTACAGTGTAATTCATTTGCGCCCCATTGAGTGTCTTGCTAGCATAGTATATTGGATGAAGCACCTTATTGTGTCTTTGTCCCAGCATAACTCCAATAGCTACACCGCTAGCATCACACATAAGCTCAAAAGGCAGCGACCAGTCAGGTGTGACAATGATAGGTGCCGTGGTGAGCTTCGTTTTCAGTTCTTCAAAAGCTACGAGGCATTTTTCATCAAGGACGAACTTGGCATCTTTCTCTAAGAGTTTACACATTGGGTGTGCAATCTTTGAGAAGTCTTTAATGAACCGCCTGTAAAATCCAGCATGCCCCAAAAAGCTACGGACACCTTTTACGGATGTGGGTGGAGGGAGCTTGGAGATGATCTCGATTTTAGCCTTATCCACCTCTATGCCACGCTTGGATACAATAACTAAGAAAAGAGAGAGAAAGCATCTCACTTACCTGAAGGGACTTGGAGAGAAGACACGTGAGATTGGGTGAAGGGAGAAGAAGGGGGTGGTGTGGTGTTTTTTGTCTTACAGAGAGAGGATGAGAGAGGGGGTCGAATTAGGGTTGTTTAATGTAGGGGAGAGAAAGAGGAATTTATAATTGGGGGTTTTGAGAGGAGAAAGTCCAAAATTAAAAGTGAAAAACTTACCTGATGCGCAGTAGGTGCACGGTCGGTGCGCAGTTGCGCACTTGAGGCAGTACACTGGTGAAAATGCGGAACCATGTGCGCAGTCACCCCATTAGATGCGCGACCGCACACGTCTCGCTTCGTATAACGTTGCCTGGTGCGCGACCTGATGCGCGAAGTGACTCCCCAGGTATGCGGTCGCGCACGAATACCCTCAAAGGGATATTTTTGACACATTAGTTCCTTCCTTCCGGGACATGTACCTTCCTGCACCTACCCCATCATACTATACACTAATATCTATGAATTCTACACTATAAATAAAAGTGAAAAATCTAACTAATAGAAGAGTTAGAAGTAGTTCTGAGTTATAGTCGTCGGCTTGACTCAATCGGGAATCCTCAACTGATTTTGATGCTCGAGGATTGCTGAGCAAATCCTCCAGCAAGACACGGTTTTAGTCTGTGCCCATTCACTTTGAAACTTTCTGTTCCGTCCTAGTTTTGGATCTCAATTGCCCTACATGGTGATACATGTTTCACCACATACGGTCCCGTCCAACTAGACTTAGATTTTCCGCGGAACAATCTGAGTCTACTAATGTACAGTAAGACTCTGTCCCCTTCATGAAACTCCTTTGTCTTAATCAGACGATCATGCCACCTTTTAGTCTTTTCCTTGAAAATCTGCGCATTTTCATACGCGTCCGGTCTAAACTCCTTCAATACATTCATCTGCGCCAACCTGTGTTCACATGCAAGACTAAAATCAAGATTAAGCATCTTAATTGCCCAATAAGCTTTATGTTCTATCTCAACAGGTAGGTGACATGATTTTCCATACACTAGTTTGAATGGTGAAGTCCCTATGGTTGTTTTGAACGCAGTTCTATACGCTCGTAGAGCTTCTTCCAACTTTACCGACCAATCCTTACGAGAAGCACTAATCGTCTTTTCAAGAATTCGTTTGAGTTCACGGTTAGCCACTTCGACTTGCCCACTATTCTGGGCATGGTATGGAGTTCCCGTTTTATGCATAACCCCATACTTGGACAGCAGTGAAGCAAACTGCTTGTTCACTAAATGTGACCCATTGTCATTGATAATCACTCTAGGTGTCCTAGAGCGGGTAAAGATGTTTTTCCTTAAGAATTCACACACCACTTGAGCATCATTGGTCCTAGTAGGGATTGCTTCGACCCACTTAGAGACGTAGTCAACGGCTACTAGGATATACTCATAAGAGTATGACGATGGGAACGAACCCATGAAGTCAATGCCCTAAATGTCAAAAATTTCACATACTAGAATGGAGTTGAGAGGCATTTCGTCCCTCTTACTAATATTACCTGCTCTTTGACACTTGTCACATGCAGCAACATACGCTCTCCCGTCTTTGTACAAGGTAGGCGAAAAGAAATCGGCTTCCATGACCTTTGCTGCAGTGTGATTCCTGCCATAGTGTTCTCCAGCTGCTCCATCGTGGCAATGGGACAAAATGCTTGCCATTTCTCTTTTAGGCACACATCTTCGAATCACACCATCTGCACACAGTTTGAACAAGAAAGGGTCATTCCAAAAATAACATCTTACATCACCTTGCAGCTTCCTCTTCTGATCTGAGGTTAAGTCGTGTGGTAGCCACCCACTAGCCAAGAATTTGTCTATGTCGCGAACCACGGTGGTCTTTTAGAGACTGCTGCAATGGAAAAAAGCTACTCATCTGGGAACTCTTCCCGAATGTCCACCGCTTCAATAGGTGGTTTCTCCAATCGCGACAGGTGGTCAGCCACTTGATTTTTCGTGCCCTTCCTGTCCTTGATTTCTAGATCAAATTCTTGCAGCCACAATACCTACCGCATCAGACGCGGTTTGTACTCTTTCTTACTTAGCAAATATTTCAGTGCTGAGTGATCAGTATGCACTATTACCTTGCTTCCCACCAAATAGGATCTGAACTTGTCGAAAGCAAAGACTACTACAAAGAACTCCTTCTCCGTGGTAGTATAGCTCATTTGAGCATCATTCAAGGTCCAGCTTACATAGTAAATGGGTCGGAACGGTTTATCTCTCCTCTGCCCCAGTACTGCTCCTACTGCCACATCACTGGCGTCGCACATTATCTCAAAAGGCTCACTTCAGTTAGGAGTCACCATTATGGGGGAACTCACTAGCTTCTCCTTAATCAGTTCAAATGCTTTGAGACACTCCGCATCAAATACAAATTTTACATTCTTGGCAAGTAATGCAGTCAAGGGCTTGGTCATACTGGAAAAATTCTTAAAGAACATTCTATAGAAATCGGCATGCCCTAAAAAACTTCTGATGCTCTTCACTAAGGTCGGTGGCTGGAGCTTGGCTATCACGTCTACTTTAGCTCTGTCAACTTCAATACCTTCAGCCGTGACTTTATGACCCAGTACTATCCCCTCCATAACCATGAAGTGACACTTTTCCCAGTTGAGTACTAGGTGAGTATCCTCACATCGTTTCACAACAAGTTCGAGGTTCCTCAAGCAATCTTTAAAGTCATCTCCAAATAGCGTAAAGTCATCCATGAACACCACCAGACACTTCCTTTTTAAATCTGAAATATTGACATCATGCATCTCTGGAAAGTAGCTAGTGCATTGCATAGTCCAAAAGGCATTCTCCGATATGCAAAGATTCCGGACGGGCATGTAAATGTGGTTTTCTCAACATCCTCGGGAGCAATGAGTATTTGATTGTACCCTGAATGTCCATCTAAGAAGCAGTAACATCCACGCCCCGCCACCTTCTCGAACATATGATCAATGAAAGGAAGAGGGAAGTGATCTTTCCTTGTTGCGTCATTTAATCTCCAGTAGTCAATGCACATCCTCCACCCAGTAACTGTTCTGGTAGGAATTAGCTCGTCGTTCTCGTCTTTTACCACCGTCATGCCCCCCTTTTTCGGCACAACCTGTACTAGGCTGATCCATTGATAGTCAGAGATGGAAAATATTATGCCTGCATCTAGCAATTTGAGTATCTCTTTTTGAACTACCTCCTCAAGATTTTTATTCAATTTGCGCTAGGTCTGCACCACTGTTTTACTCCCTTCTTCTAACAGGATCTTGTGCATACAGATTATGGGGTTGATCCCCTGAATATCGGTTATACTTCAGCTGATTGCCTTTTTATGCATCTGTAGTAACTCGACAAGCATGTGTTCTTGTTCACATGTCAAATCAGCAGCAACAATCACAAGAAAATTGTTAGTCTCCAAAAAAGCATATTTCAAATGTGTCGGGAGTACTTTCAATTCTAGCTTCGGCTTGCTCTTTTCTTTCTCGAATTCTTCTTCATCTACCACCTGGTTCTCATTTTCCAGCGCCTCAACTTCTTTCTTGACCTCAGGATCTTCATCCTCTGTTGTGCTTGATTGACTAATACATCTCTCTAGTGAGTCACCTAGCAGCTTATCCAGTTTGTGTTGTTCAGCTAACTCTCCCACCACATCTAGCTTGAGACAAGCATAGGCAGATACCTCATCACACGGGTATTTTATCATTCTCTTCATTTTAAACACCACTTTTTCGTTTCCCACTCGTAACATGAGTTGCCCCTCATATATATATCAAGAATAGCCCAGCCAGTGCAAAGGAATGGTCTCCCCAGGATTAGAGGTACTTCCTTATTCTCTTCCATATCTACTACAATGAAATTTACTGGGAAAACAAATTTGTCTACCCTTACCAAAATGTCCTCGATTTTTCCTTCTGGTATGATCGTGGTCTGATCAGCCAGTTGCAAGGATACTGGCATAGATTTGATCATTCCTAGCTCTCCTTCCAATTTCTTGAACACTGATAATGGCATCAAGTTAATGGATGCACCTGAATCGCACAAGGCTCTGTCAAAATTTTCTCTACCCAACGAGCAAGGTATAGTGGAACTGCCAGGATCCCCACACTTCTTGGGAATTTTGTTATGTAGAATGACACTGCAATGGGCATTGAGTTTGATCACTTTCGTTTCCTCGAGCTTTCTTTTGCTTGAGAGGATTTCCTTCAGGAATTTTACATAGGTTTCCTCGAGCACCTCCGTGCACGGGATGTTCACATACAACTGTTTCAGCATCTCCAAGAATTTTCCAAAGCATTTGTCTAATTTCTCCCGCTTCATCTTTTGAGGAAAAGGTACCAATGACATGTGCTCGCTTTCCTCAACTGCACTGTTCACCTTCTGCTTATCACCATCCTTGATGCTAACATTCTCCTTGGGAAAGATTCACCGATTTTCTATTCTTCAGCTATCTTGGTTGAGTTGATATCCTTCTCGTCCCTTGGTTTTGCCTTTGGCTCTTCTAATATTTTCCCACTCCTAAGAGACATAGGTTTAATTGTCTCTTTTGGATTCTTTTCAGTGTCTGCCGGCAAAGTCCCTGGCGCCCGTTCTGACAACAATGTTGCAAGCTGCCCCATTTGTCTTTCTAGATTCTGGATGGCTATGCCTTGCTCCCTGATAGAGGTCCATTGAGTCTCAAGTTTCTCATCATATTTATTTATAAATGCCTTCATTAGATCTTCTAAACCTGAGTTGTTGGGCTGTGGAGGTTGGTATGGTTACCTCTGTTGAGTTTTGAAACCAGGAGGTTCATGCACTGGTGCTCTGGGATTTTGCTCCTGCCACGAGTTCAAACTACCAGTTGAAGAACTCCATGAGAACCCTAGATGTCTTTGTCCCATAGAATTGAAATTACCACCTCCTTGGTAGTTGCCTCTGTTGAAGTTTCCCACAGCGTTAACTTTCTCAGCTATATCTTGACACTCATGTGTCGCGTGTCCCAATCCACATATGTCAAATCCCACCGTGGTTGATTTGGCACCTGAGATAGAGTCAGTTGCTTGATGTCCTTAGCCATAGCTGCAAGTTGGGCCTGCATTGCTACCGAGGATTATACTTGGTGCATCCCTGCTGATCTTTTTTGGTTCCCTTGATTAGTGGACCATTGATTTTGGGTCTTCAAATAGTTCATTCAGAAGAGTGACAATCTCTTCAAGAGTCTTCTTCATTAGAGGGCCTGCTACCGCACTATTCAACAATCTCCTCGATAACGGGTTTAAACAGTCCCAGAAGTTCTGGAGTTGCATCCATTGCTCCATTCCGTTATGAGGGCACCTCTGTAATAGCTCCTTGAATCTTTCCCATGAGTCGAACACCGTCTCCCCATCACCTTAGCTGAAATTGTGAATCTCTTTCCTTATTCGTCCAGTCTTAGCGTAGAGAAATATTTTTCTAAGAACTTGGTCGTCATCTCCTCCCACGTACGGATTGACCCTGTGGGCAGACTTCTCAACGACTAGTTTGCATCATCCTTAAGAGAGAATGTGAATGCTTTGAGGTAGATGGCATCATGTGATGCTCCATTGTAATGGAATGTGTTCATAATTTCATCGAAGTCTATCAGATGGTTGTTGGGATTTTCATTGGGTTTCCCTCTGAATATGCAATTATTCTGAATGGTCTGGATGACTCCCTATTTGAGTTTAAAGTTATTTGCATCAATGGGTGGGGGTCTCACGCTAGACTGTTGTTGGTTGTACACCGGTCTGGTATAATCTCCTAACAACCTACCAGGTCTAGGAGCTGCATTTTCTACTTCATCTTCTATCATATTTAGATTTGGATTGAACCTTCGCTCCCCATTGACCGTTTCATCCGCAATTCTGGCTGCTTCAGTTGCTAACCGTGCTTCCTGTTGCTGAGCTGCCTCTCTCACAACTAGGTCCACTACCTCTTCGTTGTTTACCGTTATACTTTGAGTTGAAGACTGCCTCTCTCAACTGCCTCAGGTGCTTGTCTAACTATAGATCATATAGCACCAAGTACTTTGAGGAGGATCGAGTCATACACCGCTGAACTTAACCTGTTGCCTGCACACAGATGAGAAGATCCTAAAAAAGGAAAATAAAATAAAGCCATTCCTATATTAGCACTGAAAATTGATAACACTATTAATTGCCAATCCCCGACAACAGCGCCAAAAATTGACGAGTTCAAAATAAGTGTAGAAAACTTAGGCTCGCTAGTCAAAGATAGTATAGTATTATATCTTCTCCACAAGGATTAGTTTAAATAATGTTCTAATAAATCTTCAGCTCAACACTATCCAGGATAATAAACCTTTGATTGACGTTATTATCAACTACAAATAAAACTCAGATTATCTATTGTAAGAAACTAATGGCACTTTAATGATTAAGGAGCAACGATTTAATATCAGGGTGAGAAGTAAGGGTTGTAACAAGATATGTGATCAACTATTGTTCCGGGTAACTCCGGGTTAAGTTCATTCTTAACTTATATTGACTCCTTCGATTTCAATAGATGATTAGGATATCTTAGGGATTCAAACTCTTCTTGCGAATGAATGAGAGTTCCCTTAATCCACCTAATAACAGGTCCTATGAACATATGCACAAACACAGTGAATGAATGATCCTTCGAAGAACACCTCTCGATTATTCTTCTAAACTAGGTTAATTGATAACTCTCTAAGCACTTTCGATTACCTAGAAAAGGCGTAAAATCAACCTAAACTATATGGCATAATGCAAATTGCAGCAACACTTCTCTTTCGATTAAAGTAAAACCACAATAAGCCTTGCAATTCAATTAATAACTCATTCAATGAATCCGAGCAATTAACATAGAGTAAAACCCAAAACAATAGTCAAATCACAACATCCGTAAATAACCCTAAGCAACATTACTCCATAATTGAAAAAGTATTCATCACAAGAGTATTAGAAGAACAAGAAGACATTACAATTCCCAAATTCAATCAAACTTTTGTATTGAATGAATTGGATCAAGTCATTTGCGTTTCCGTTGTTTCCTTCCTTCTTCTCTCCCCTAATTTTCTCTCCAAATTCAAGATATCCTCTTTTTAGACGAGCTGGGCTTCATATAGGTCAAGAGGAGTCGCCTTCGAAATTACAAAAAGAGGCTTGGGAAATTTTCCGGAACAGACTTGCGCGGTCACGCATCTGGGCAGGGACCGCTCATGTTGGACAGTGTTATGCTCCACTTGCGCGCCTAGTGCGCACCCAGTGCACGCTCGCCCACCTGGGCGGCTTCCTTCTCCATTCGTCGTTTCTCTTCATTAAGTGCATTATTGTCTGTTATCCTAGACTACGATCCCAACTTAATTCATGGGCTTTTACTCAGACTTCAAAGCTCCAGAATAGCTCGACTTAGCTCCGAAAACCTCATCGTAACTCGGAATCGCTCCTACAAAGCATAAAACAAACACTCAGTACAAAATAATACCATTTAAAGCTCAAACACTAGTAAAGTGCAGCAAATTAAAGTGCAATTAATGGCCAAAAACACAATTATAGCCTACTATTCGTGGCATGCGGTCAGGGCTAGGAAGACTCTCTTCCTGAGGTATATGGTGAGGCACCACTCCTACTTCATGGTAGCTATCATGTTGTTTTCTTAATTTATGCTAGTCAGGTATTAGCTCAAGTGTTTAATTCTATTCTTTAGAAGCTCCATAGATAGTTGTGAAAAGTTGCAGTAATGATGTTGTACACGACACACATGAAAATATATTTATTTTACTTAGTCCCATTGTTATTATCATGGAAGGCGTCATGTGTGATTTTGAAATTGGAAAATATTTTATCATTTTACTTGCAAATGTGTAAGAATTTCAAGGAGCTTCCGCAGTTAAATTGGTTTTCATGCATATGATTTGGGTGCATCACATGGTTTGGTTCGCTCTAGTCGGGTAGTGTGCCAGGTTCCGGTCGCGTGGTTTTTGGTCGTGACAGAGTTGATATTTATTGAGTACATGTGGTCAATTGTACTCATACTATACTCTGCACTTTATGTGCAGATCCAGGTACTGCTGGGTGGTGGTGTTTTCTAGAGTTCACACCGGTTCTAGATTGTGGAGACTATGAGGTAGCGGCTATGTCATTCAGAGATCTTGAAGTTCTCTTTTATTTATTTCTATTATCACCGTTCTATTTTTCATACAGTTTTGAATTCAGGATTTGACTTTGTATTATGAGATACTGTAGTGCTCATATACTCGGTGATACCAGATTATGAGATGGTTGTAGTTGCGTTAATATTGCTATTTTCAAATATTTTATGATTATTTCGCTGTTGAAATTGTTAATTTCTATTATTTGAGTTTATGGTTATTGTGAAACTGTTGGGTTGCCTAGCAAGTAGTGTTAGATACCGTCACAGCTCCGATGGGAGTTTGGATCGTGATAAGTTAGTATCAGAGCCCTAGGTTTTCTAAATATCACGAGTCATGAGCACGTTTAGTATAGTCTTGCGGATCGGTACAGAGACGTCCGCACTTATCTTCGAGAAGCTACCGAACTATTAGGAAACTTCACTTTCTTGAATCCTTGTCATACTTATTAATTCTGAAGTTTGAATAGTTTTTCTTATTCTCTCCCAGATGGTGAGACACGTACAACATTCTCAGCTGATCAGGAGCCGGAGCCCAGATTGCAGCCACTACCGGGGGTAGAGGGTAGTGCTAAGGTAAAGCCAGAAGTTCATCAAGTTGTTTCCTCCTCATATAGGTGGTACACCTTTTGAGGACCTTCAGGATTTCTTAGACTGTTGCCATAAGATATTATGCAACATGAGTATAGTAGAATCCAACGAAGTTGATTTTATATTGTTTCAGATGCATAGTGCTGACAAAAGGTGGTGGCAGGTGTATGTACAGGGAAGGCCAACACGTTCACCTCCTCTCACTTGGGCCCAGTTTTCATAGTTGTTCTTAGAGAATTCATTCCCTTCACTTTAAGAGAGGACATCCGTAGTCATTTTGAGCGCCTTCAGTAAGGTAGCATGAGTGTTACTCAGTATGAGAGTCGATTTGTGGATTTATCACACCATGCAGCTATCCTGATCTCTATTGAGAGGGATATGGTGCAGAGGTTTATCGATGGCCTTACATATGGTATTAGGCTATAGATGGCCAGAGACCGAGAATGAAATTTCTTTTACTTGGGTTGTCGATATCGCCAGGAGGATTGAGAACATTAGAGGTCAGGTTAGGGAGACGACCTCTGACAAGATGCCTCGTCATTTTGGAGGACTTAGTGGTGCCTGGTCTAGAGGCTGAGGTTGATTTGTGAGAGGCCAATCTAGCATACCATTTTATCATTCGCCACCACCCAGTCGAGGACCTTCAGCACAGTCTTCATTCGGTGTACTCCATCTCAGAGCTCTTATCTCTATCAGTTCAGGGTTCGTTAGTACCAGGCTTTTCTAGCGGCTATTATGGTTCACGGGGTTTAACTCAGGCCTCGTAGTCATTCCCAATTTGAGGCTTCTTCGAGAGTGGGGAGTTGGGGCATATGAGAAAGTATTTCCCTTATTCTCACAGAAGTCCAGTGCAGTAGGAGGGTCAAACTATGACTCCCGCACCAGTTGTTACACCACCCACACATCCATCTTGGGTTGAAGTCGTACAGGATGAGGTCGCCTTATGGGAGGTCAGTCAGGTGGTGGACAAGCTAGTTGATATGCATTTCCCACCAGGCCAGAGGCAATTTCTTCCGACGCCGTGATCACATGTATTAGTTAAGAATAGAGGAATACTTACACTCTACCACAAGCTGAGGTGATCATCCGCACAGTATACTTGTGCTTATTCTATTTTGGTTCTAAGTTCATTTTTTTATTTACTTTTTTTCCAAAGGAGGTCACTGGAAAAATGAAAAAGGAGGAGCTCATCCTCGAGATTTGAGTTCTGAAATTATGTGATGCAGATCGCTGAGTGAAATTATACCCTTACAGCGAATAGGTTGAAGACAATAATTAAACTAAAGATGTTCTCTTTTTTTAACATGTGCGCAAACCAAGCATCTGATAAGTGATGTTGGTAGAAGACAATAACTAATATAGTTGCCAAAATAAATAAAGCAGGGCAATAATAGGAGTATTATTTATCTCTTGTTGTTAAATTATTTCATACTAATCATATCTTCCCCATCATTTGTTATCCTTAGAACCTGCGATGTTTGGCTCAAATTCTATACATAGATGTGTGTATGGAGTTGATATATACTTTAGTGTCAATACTTTCAACTAAAAACCCTTTTGAGCAATTTCTATTATGTTAACTGTTTTGGGTATGGATTGGCTATCCATGTACCAATGCTATTCTTTATTGTCACACTAAGATCGTGATGTTGGTGATTGATCCACATCCAATCTGCACTCAGTAGTGAGTGGTAACGTCGTTGATATTATAGTACCCCAACAAGAGTTGGGGTCGAATTTCACAGTAAGTTTGTGAGGGGTGTCAGGGTAGATACTTGACGAGAGTACGTGACATAACTTAATTGCATTTTCAAACAAAGGTTGGCTATTTTCCAATTCCAAAATTAACACTAATAAATTTAAACTAATTAGAAGAAACTAGAAAGTGAATACTTTTTTTTTGATGTTTTTAATCAAATGGGAAAAAGCCTAGGGATATACCTTCACCTAGGTGTTAGTCTAATGGGTAAATTACGTTAATGCTTGTTTTGTTGATCGGGGTCGATTAAAACTCTCAATTCTCAAGTACCCATTGAATACCTCTCGGTTATAAAGTGGTTATGCCCAAATTGGTTTTCTCAAGTCCAATTGGGAATCAATTCAAACAATTGATATGAGCTCAAGTCGGGTTTCCCCTATCTCTAGTTCAAACCCTTTAATTAGACTAACCAAAATCTTAACTAGCCCAATTTCTTATTAGCCAGGCTTTCCTTTAATAAGTCCCTCTTTCTCAAGCAAGGACTAAGTCAAATATGCATGAAGTCAATATTTACAACCATTAATTTTAGATATAATGTATAAATAAGGCTAAATAATAAATACACAATCATAAACAAGCACTAAAATTAATAACCCATAAGGTTTACACACTAGGGTTGAGTCACAACCCGAGAGAAAATTTAGCTACTCATGCTAGAAAGTGAAGAAAATAAAGAAGAAGAAGTAATTAAATCCATAAACTAAGATTAAAATGATAAAACTAATGATTCTTCACTAAAAATAGTCACAACTTTTCTAAAACAGTAAAAGATAACCGCTACAGCTGATTACAATTCAAAACTTGCCCTAAAAAAATATTTCCCATCTATTTATATAGCCTGAAATTCGCTAACAAAAATGCCTTCAGGTGGTTTTTCGGGCGCCCAATTCCATGTGCGGTCAATACTTTGCTTCTTTTATTCAGTGGGAGGAAATCTGCAGCCGCACAATTCCAGTTGCGGCTACACTTCAGCTTCTACGATCATACTTTTCCATGTGCGGACTGTATTTTGGTGAAGCTTCATACTTCGTCTTTTTCCACCTTCTCTAAACTTTTTCCAATCTTTTCAGTGCGATCATATTTTGTGGCTGCACAATTTGGTGTGTGGATCGCGCTTGTTAGAACTTCTCTAAGGCTTAGGTGTCTTCTCTGCAGCCACATGTATATTTCTATGGACCTCACTTTCTTCTGTGACCGCAGAATTACTTCTGCGGACTGCACTTTGGAAAGTTGCACTCCATCTTGCTTGAGCTGGAATAATCCTTTTTGAGTTAGAATTCTTCGTTAAGGTCCAATCCTCCAACATGCCTGTAATTTGTACAATTTCATTAGTTTTGGGAACAAGAATCAACACTTTCAGACCAGATCTAATGCAAGAAGGTACTAACAAGTGGTTAAAATCCATGCTTATTAGTGGTGCCGGGGTTGCCTAGGGTGGAGTGGAGAGGTTCTCGTGGTCACGCTCCCAGTAGGGTGATTTCATATTTGAATGCTCAACGGAGGGTTGAGAAGGGGTATTCGACGTATTTGGCCTTCATGAGCGATGTTAGTGCTGATACTCCTACTATTAAGTCAGTTCCATTAGTGAGGGAGTTCTCAGATGTGTTTCATGCTGACTTGTTGGGCATGCAACCTGACAAAAATATTGATTTGGTGCCGGGCACTCAACCCATTTCAATTCTACCATATCGCATAGCACCAACAGAGTTGAAGGAATTGAAGGAAAATTACAAGAATTGCTTGATAAGGGTTTCACCAAACCTAGTGTGTCACCTGGGGGTGCACCGGTGCTATTTGTGAAGAAGAAAGATGGTTCTATGAGGGTGTGCATTGACTACAGGCAATTGAACTAGGTTTCTATCAAGAATAAGTATCCACTACCACGTATTGATGATTTATTCAGCCAGCTTCAGGGTTCTAGTGTATTCTTGAAGATTGACTTGAGATCGGAGTACCATCAATTGAAGATCAGGGCTTTAGATATTCCTAGGATGGCTTTCAGGACCCGTTATGGCCATTTTGAGTTCTTGGTGATGTCTTTTGGGCTGACCAATGCCCCAACAACTTTCATGCATTTGATGAACATCATATTTGATCCCTATCTGGATTCCTTCATTATTGTGTTTATTGATAATATATTGGTGTATTCTCGCAGTCGAGAGGAGCATGAGCACAGTTAAGGATTGTGTTCCAGACTTTGAGGAAAAAAAACTATATGCTAAATTCTCTAAGTGCGATTTTTTGTTAGACTCGATGACATTCTTGTGCCACGTGGTGTCCATTTAGGGAATTAAGGTGGATTTGAATAAGATTGAGATAGTTCAGAGTGGACCCAGACCATCTATGCTACAGAGATTCGGAGTTTCCTTAGGTTAGCTGGGTATTATCTCCGTTTTGTGGAGGGATTTTCATGCCGGGACGGTCTACTACAGAAGCCATTCACCTTGTGAGGAGATTGGTGGAGTAGTATAGGGAAAGAAAGAAGGACTTGCATATGATATTCAGTGACCTAGAGAAGGCCTACTATAAAGTCCCGAGAGAGGTCCTATAGAGATGTGTGGAGGCTAGCGGTGTCCCGGTGGCGTACATTAGGGTGATTAAGGATATGTATGAGGGAGTGAAGACTCATGTGAGGACTGCGAGACGTGACTTGAATGATTTTCCAGTGGGGATAGGGTTGCATCAGAGATCAGCTCTTAGCTCGTTTTTGTTTGCCTTAGCATATATGTGCCAACCCCACACATACAAGGGGCGGTGCCAGGTGTATGCTATTCACTGATGACATAGAACTAATTGACGAGACGAGACACAGAGTTAATGCTATGTTGGAAGTTTGGAGACAAACACTGGAGTTTAAAGGTTTCAAGTTGAGTAGGTCAAAAGCTGAGTACTTGAAGTGCAAGTTTAGTGATGGGTTGCATGAAGAATAAGTGGAAGTGAAGATTAGTACTAAAGTCATCCGGAGCGGGGTGGATGAGATGGAGGCTCGCCTCGGGGGTTTTGTGTGATAAGAATGTGCCACCTTGGACTTAAGGGCAAGTTTTACAGAATGGTGGTTAGATTGACTATGTTGTATAGAGCTGAGTGCTGGCCTGTCAAGAAGTCCCAGGTCCAAAAGATAAAAGTAGCTAAAATGAGGATGTTGAAATGGATGTGTGGGCATACCAGGAAGGAAAGGATTAGGAATGAAGTTATTAGGGACAAGGTAGGAATGGCATCTACGGAGGACAAGTCGCGGGAATCAAGGTTGAGATAGTTCGGGCATGTGAAGAGGAGAGACATAGATGCACCAGTCAGGAGGTGCGAGGGATTGTCCATGGCTGGTCTGAGGGAGGGAAGGGGCGGGCCTAAGAAGTATTGGGGAGAGGTTATTAGGCAGGACATGTCATTTCTTCAGCTTACCGAGGATGTGACCCACGATACAAAGGTCTGGAGGTCGAGGATTAGGGTTGTAGGTTGACAGTTAGTAGTATGTTCCTCCTAGGTTTACCAATAGTACTATGACTATTTTTTTATTATATTAGTCATAGTTCTTTATTATTACATGTGTTTTTTGTTGTTGTTGTTGTTGTTGTTGTTGTTGTTGTTGTTGTTGTATCATTCGTGCTCGTCACCATATTACATTGTTGTCACCATTGTTTACTACTTGGTTACTTTATCTTATCTCTACTATTCCTTGAGCCGAGGGTCTATCGGAAATAACCTCTCTATCTTTATAAGGTAGGGGTAAGGTTTGCGTACACACTGCCCTCCTCATACCCTATTTATGGGATTACATTGGGTTTGTTATTGTTGTTGTTGTGGAGGGGTTTTCATCTATAGCAGCCCCATTGACTAGATTGACGTAGAAGGGTACCCTATTCAACTGGTCTGATGGGTGTGAGGAGAGATTTCAAAGGCCTAACACTGCTTTGACTATAACTCCAGTTCTGATTTTGCCTTCGTGATCGGGTTCTTATACAGTTTATTATGATACTTCATGGATTGACATTTGGTGCATGTTGATGTAGGAGGGAAGAGTGATTGCTTATGCTTCACGTCAGTTGAAGCTCTATGACAAGAACTACCTAGTGCACGATTTAGAGTTAGCAACTATTGTTTACACGCTCAAGATTTGGTGTCACTATCCTTATGGTGTGTCTTGTAAGGCGTTCACGGATCACAGGAGTCCCCGACACTTATTCAAGCAAAAGGATCTGAAGTTGAGGCAACGAAGGTGGTTAGAGCTACTAAAGGACTATGATATCATATTTATCATCCCGGAAAGGCCAATGTGGTGGCCAACGCTTTGAGTAGGAAGGCTGACAGCCTAGATAGTCTTGTTTTTATTCCAGTTGGGGAGATACCATTAGCTTTGGATGTTTAGGCCTTGGTCTAAAGGTTCGTAAGGTCTGATATTTCGGAGTCTTATAGGGTTCTTGCTTGTGTTATATCACGGTCATCCTTGTTTGAGTGCATCAAGGTGCGTCAATATGATGATCCCCACTTGCTTGTCCTAAGGGAAACGGTGCAATACGGTGATGCTAAGGAGGTTACTATTGGAGATTATGGGGTATTGAGGCTTTCAGGGTTAGATCTGTGTTCTGATTTGGATGAGTTACGAGAGTTGATACTTGAGTAGGCTCATAGTTTGCAGTATTCCATTCATCCGGGTGCCGTGAAGATCTAACGTGCTTTGAGGCATTGGTGGAGTAGGATGAATGAGGATATTGTTTAATATGTTGCTCGATGTTTGAACTATTAGCATGTGAAGTATGAGCATCAGAAACCCGATGTCTTGCTTTGGAGTCTAGACAATCCGTAGTGAAACTTGGATTTTATCACCATAGATTTTGTAGTTAGACTTCCACAGACCTTGAGGAGGTTTGATGCGGTGTGGGTCATCGTGGATATATCTTTGAGAGCTTGTTTGTCTTCATGGTGTGCCCGTGTCTATTATCTCGGATTGAGGCACATAATTTACGTCGTAATTTTAGAGTGTAGTACATTGTGAGTTGGGTACACAGGTTGAGCTGAGTACAACATTTCATCCCCAGACGGATGGGCAGTCCGAGCGCACTATTCAGATATGAGAGGACATGCTATGAGCCTGTGTCATTGATTCGGGGGCCAGTGAGATCAATTTTTGCCGTTAGCAGAGTTTTCCTACAACAATAACTATCAGTCGAGTATCTAGATAGCTCTGTGTGAGGCCTTACATGGGAGGCGATGTTGTTCTCTTGTTGGTTGGTTTGGGCCCGATGAGACTAGGTATTTGAGCACTGATTAGGTATGTTATGATTTGGTGAAGGTAAAGTTGATTCAGGAGTGACTTCGTACAACACAGTCCAGGCAGAAGAGTTATGCTGACATGAAGGCTTATGATGTAGCATACATGGTAGGCGAGAAGGTTCTACTCAAAGTTTCATCCATGAAGGGTGTGATGAGGTTCGAAAAGATGGGCAAGTTGGGACCTCGGTATATTGGTTCTTTTGAGGCGCTAGAGAGAGTTGGAGAGGTAGCCTACAAACTTGCCTTGCCACCTAGTTTATCGGGGGTTCACCTATTATTTCATGTTTCCATGCTCCGGAAGTATTATAGAGATCCGTCACACGTATTAGACTTCAACATAGTATAGTTGGACAAGGATTTGACTTATGATGTGGAGTTGGTGGCTATTTTGGTCCGGCGGGTTCAAAAGTTGAGGTCGAAGAATATAACATCAGTGAAGATTTATTAGAGAGGTCAGCTGGTCGAGGAGGATACTTGGGAGACCGATCAGGAGATGCGGAGCAGATATCCTCACCTTTTTGATACACCAGGTATGACATTAGACTTGTTCGAGGAGAAACGTTTGTTTAAGAGGAGAGAATGTAACGATCCAGTCGGTCATTTTGAGTATTTTAGCCTTGTTCCCCATATTTGATGCTTCGCATATGTGTATTTTTCGTTATGTGACTGCGGGGACGGTTGGTTTGGTTTCGGGGGAGTTTGAATTAAATTGGGAAACTTAGTCTCAAGGTCAGAAGCTTAAGTTGTGAGGGTTAATCGGAATATGAATTTTATGTCGACAACCTCAGAATGGTGTTTTGATGGTTCCAATAGGTTTGCATCGGATTTTGCACTTAGGCATATCTCCATATTTGGATTTGGACATTCCTAGGTTGTTTTCACTTGAATTGACGAAAGTTGAAAAGTTGAAGATTTTGAAAGTTCATAGGTTTGGCCGGAACTTGACTTTGATGATATCATGTTTGGATTATAGTTCTGGGAGTTAAAATAGGTCCTTGTCATTTGGGACTTGTATGCAAAATTTGAGGTCATTCCGAGTTAATTTGATTTGGTTCGGCATAAGTTTTGGGAAGTTGGATGTTCATTAGTTCCTTAAGCTTGAATTGAGATGCGATTCGTAGTTTGGATGTTGTTTTGTGTGATTTGAGGCCTCGAGTAGGTCCGTGTTATATTTTGGGATTGGTTGGTGTGATTGGAAAGGGATCCAAAGGCCTCGGGTGTGTTTCAGATTGATCTACGATCATTTGGGGTTGAGTTGGTATTGCTGAAGATTTGTTGAGTTATGTTTTTTGCATATGCGGAATTTTGGTGGCAGATGCGAGTCCGCAGATGCAGACCTGTGGTCGCAGAAGCAAAGTTGGGCTGGAGGAGGCAGGGACCACATATGCGAAAGGTTGGGCGCTGAAGCGAGGCCATGTTTGCGATGAAAGGACCACAGATCGGGTGCGCATGTGCGATGGGTTCACCATAGGTGCAGTTGGTTAGGTTTTAAATGGGACTCACAAATGCGATATTTTGTCCGCAAAAGTGTAACAACAGATTCGGCAGTTTGTCCAGTAATGTGAAAATGCTGGACAGAATATTAGTTCGAAGGGTTTGGTTATTATCTCATTATTTAGAGTTGAGGAGCTCGGATAGAAGCGATTTTTGGAGGGATTCACTAAAATTTAAGGGGTAAGTAAATTTACTCGATTTTGTTGACATATATCGATTACCCATGGATTATTACTCCTAGTTTATGTGAATTAAAGGTGAAATTTGGGATTTTTTAACTATGGTTTTGGAGAGTAAAAATTGAAGATTTGAGGTTGGATTTGAATGAAACACATATATTTGGACTCATCTCGAAATGTGAGTTCGGGATTTGTGAGTTTTGTCGAATTTCGGGGTGCGGTCCTAGAGTTGACTTTTTGGATTGACTTTGCATATTCGAATCAAGATCTTAGCGTTATTGTTTGGGATTATTTTCTATGGCTCTTATTGATGATATTAAGTTATTTTTTACTAGATCCAAGTCGCTCGGAGGTCGATTCGCATGGGAAGGGCATTTTGGAGTATTGATCCACACGCTTTGAGGTAAGTAATATATCTAAACATGGTTTGAGGGTAATTATCCCTTTGGACTATGACACTTGAGATGTCTTGGAGGTGACACACGTGCTAGGTAATGGGGATTTGTGCGTACATCAGTGTATTTATGATCGGGATAAACGTTAGGCTAGTACGGGACTTATTTTATATCATCCCCGATGTATTCGACTTTTCTCTACGTATATGATTATTTGAGTTATGATTCATGTTAGAGATCATGTCTAGGCTATGTGCTTATTTGTTTGAGACATGATAGGGCTATTTTTACTCTCCGGAGTTGTTTGCTTTAATTATAGACATACTCTTAGTCATGATACTATATCTGTGTATGATGTGTCTCTCTCAATGCATTCTTATTATGATTCCTCACATGTTGATGTCTCATATATGTAACTATGTTGAACTGAGTACTGTGAGATGTGGTGAATAGAGACTTGAGCAATTGATGAATGAGCTTGGGCCATAGGGCTGATTTGGTATTGATTTTGAGGTGACGCGTACGCCAGGTCCAATATTGCGCTAAGTGGTACTGACTAGGGGGCGACACATTCACCAGAACCCATAATTGAGCTTTGTGATATTGATTTTAGTTTATATCTTATCGGCAATTGGGCAAGGACCCACCCTTCTGGAGTTTAGTATTCACAGTGAGCGCATGCACATGGTCATATATGTGCTTGGTGAGGAGAATTTGTGCCAGGCACTCGTACATTGTTCCGTGTGGTGGTGTGTGTGATGGTGAGGAGCATTTGTGCCAAGCACCGTGAGCGTGTTGAGTGTGACTAATGGCTTCACTGTGATGTTATAGATTTGACATGTAGGCTTAGAGATGTATTTTTCCTCATGCTAGGTAGTAATTGAAATGTCTTACCTGTTGTTGAAAGTTTGGAAATCATAGTTTAGTTGATAAACTCATGTTTTTAGTGATTCCAGTGATAAGATTGGGGCTTGGACTGTTATACTTGAAAAGCATTTCTAATTTTCCGTATTTGTGAACGAGTAAAAGATGATATCTCTTGAGTTATTTTGTTTTACTGTCATCATGATATCATGTGTTGTTATTGAATATTGGTGTTAGACACTGACCTTCTTCCGAGCTCGTCATTGCTTTCAGTCCGAGGTTAAGTTTGTTACCTATTAAGTATATGGGATCGGTTGTACTCATACTATACTCTACACTTTATGTGCAGATCCAGGTACTGCTAGGCGTGATGATTGCTAGAGTTCAGACCAATTCTAGCTTGTAAATAGTACGAGGTAGCTGATATGTCGTTCTAGAGGATTTGACTCTGTATTTTGAGATTTTGTGGTGCTCAAGTATTCGACAGACATCAGATCATGGGATGGTTGTAGTTGCGTTATTGTTGCTATTTTCAGATGTTTTATGATTATTTCACTGGTGATATTATTAAGTTATATTATTTGAGTTTATTCTTATTGCGAAATTGTTGGCTTGCCTAGCAAGGAGTGTTAGGCACCGACACGGCTCTGATGGGAGTTTGGGTCGTGACATGAAACTTAATGGAGATGGTGTTGTAAAATTAAATCAGGTGAGGCAGCAGGTAGGAGGTACTCTTAGGGGTCGTTCGGTACTTGGATAATGATAATAATCTCAGGATAAAAGTTGAGATTTTATTTATCCCATATTTCTTTATAAATATTAGCTATCTTGCGATAAATTTTTCAGTGCCTTTGGCATGATAGGCAGGCAGCATATCTTGATCCATCGCTACAGAGCCACAGAGCCACCGAGAGAATCGAGTGATTGACCTTAACGATCGTTTTAGAAGTAGAGCTTTACTAGCCTGACGACTCAAAGCAAGGTCAAAATTCATCCCTCTTTTTAAAACTGATTAATTAATGACCCACCAAGCAAGGGCGCTGGATGAAGCTTCATTGCATTGCACCAATTATTCCTCCACTAGCATTCTTATTATTATTTTTGTTTTTTGTTTTTCATTCGGTGTCCCATAACTAGTGTGGATACGTATCAAAAAGTTCTACTTTGGGATAAAAATACTCCCTACTCCAATTCCAGAAAAAATTGAAAATTCTAGTTAAGAATAGAGGAATACTTGCACTCCACCAAAAACTGAGGTGATCATCCACACAGTATACTTGTGCTTATTCTATTTTGGTTCTAAGTTCTTTTTTTTATATACTTCTTTTCCAAAGGAGGTCACTGGAAAAATGAAAAAGGAGGAGCTCATCCTTGAGATTTGAGTTATGAAATTATGTGATGCAGATCGCTGAGTGAAATTATACCCTTACAGCAAATAGGTTGAAGACAATAATTAAACTAAAGATGTTCTCTCTTTTTAACATGTGCACAAACCAAGCATTTGATAAGTGATGTTTTGGTTGAAGACAATAACTAATATAACTGCCAAAATAAATAAAGCAGGGCAATAATAGGAGTATTATTCATCTCTTGTTGTTAAATTATTTCATACCAATCATGTCTTCCCCATCATTTGTTATCCTTCGAACATGGACGTTTGGCTCAAGTTCTATACATAGACATGTGTATGGAGTTGATATATATTTTAGTGTCAATACTTTCAACTAACAACCGTTTTGAGCAATTTCTAATATGTTAACTGTTACGGGCATTTTTGACTCTTTTTCGTAAAAAATTGCCATATATATGGAGTCTATTCCAAGGGATCTCCGAGACATTTTGGGAATGTTTCAGTTTCGAAATAATCATGTAATTAGGGGTTTATTTTACGCCGAATCCTAGTAGAATATAATTTTTATTACCATACATGTGAGCACACCTAGATTCTCACAACACCCAACAAAAATTAAAGCCAAGTAGGCACTAATAATTACCACATTCTAATGGCTAATGAGACCAAAATACTGATGCATGCTTTGAATCCGATAACAGTTGGCAAAGAAGATCAAAACCTGGTCCCCATTTTTGCATATATGTGTGGTAGTCTCAGTTTAACAACATCGATATTTTGACGTCACTGTATGTATTATTGAGCTATTTATCAGTAGGGACAGAGACACTATTAAGAATTTCATGTCTTATATGTCTTATTTTGAGAAGTATTTTTTCTCAAAAGTACTTTTCTTCAAAAGTGTTTTTTTCAAAAGTATTTTAGGTGAAAAGCAGTTTGTGTTTGACTAATTAATTTAAAAAGTACTTCTAAGCAGCAATTAGTGTTTGACCAAGCTTTTAAAAAGTGTTTCTAAGTGTATCTTTCTCAAAAGTGCTTTTCAAAAAAGTACTTCCGGGAAGAACCTATGTTTTTCTGCTTCTCTAAAACTGCTTCTGCCTCTCCTCAGAAGCACTTTTTTTTCTCCTAAAAGCTTGGCCAAACACTTCAAATTTAGAAAAAGCGTTTTTTTTGGAAAAAAAAGTGCTTTTGAACTTGAAGAAACTTGGCCAAACAAATTATAAACCAGATACCTTTTTGCGATATTGAATTTAAAATAGGGATAATAAATAAATATCATTTGTCCCATTTTTTCAGTTGCACATCTAACATTTGTGGTTAGAATAGTATACTTTTGATGTGGTATAAATATCACCTTTTGAGCTCGCGTAGCAATGTTTGCATCTTTAGGGGTCGTTTGGTCGGAAAAAAATTATTCCAGAATTAATTATTTTGAGATTAGTTATTCCACCTTTTTATGGGAATAAAAGAACACTACAATCTCGAAATAATTAATTCCGGAATTAATTATACCGTAATTTTTTTCCAACCAGACATGAGATAAACTCTTCTTAAATTTAGTCTCGTGATTAATTATTCCTTATCCCTCGTACCAAACGAGCCCTTAGTAATGCGGCTTAAATAGAAAAAAAAGCTAGGTATAATATTTCGGGACCCTCTAAACTTGGCAATGTTTATTCGGTAACCTATTTTTGGTCCTAATTACTCCGAATGCTTGGCTATTCGACAACTTTCACTCCTTGGACGACCTCAACTGAAGGTGTAATGCACTTGCTGCGTTGTGGATAAATTTTGTCCACATGACAGTTTAGAAAATAAAATTTACCTTTAAATTTCTTAGTTTTCACGGATCAATCTTTTCGCGCCAAATTTGAAAAGAGCATATTGAGAACTCCATTAGTAGGCTAATTTTTTTTTTTTTGCTAAGTATAATGGAGTTTCATTCATTATTCTTTTTACAAATTTGACCCGGAATTTTTCTTTATGATTGAGTCAAATCGTCACTGTATTTTAAGACGAAATAGAAAAATACACAGTTAAAAATTTATTATTTTTGCTAAATAAATATATTTGGTTAAAAATAATGGAGCTCTAACCCAATATCCTTTTCAATAGATTTCCCCGATAAGGAAAAAGTACATAATTAAAATAAATAATTGTTGCATTTAAATAGGCTCTGTCGCTCGACTAGATTATTTTGGCTAAAACACTTTTATTTATTTGCTAAAATATTGGATCTCTAGTTAAGTATTTTTATAGAGTTGGCACGAGAAAGAAAAATATATAGTTAGAGTAAGTTAAGTACCATTGCTTCTAAAGAAGAAATTGAAAACAGTACACATTTAGAAGTCCATTATTTTATTTAAAATTTTTTGTCTATCTAAAAGCAATGGAGTTCAATCAAGTCTTTTTTCAAATGTTGGACCTAAAAAATAAATACATAGTTGGAACAAATATCCATTGCACCTAACGAAGAAATGAAATAAAGTTAAGGTAACATATGTGTGGTATATTAAGAAAAAGTGAAAAAAAAAAAAAAAAAAAAAAAAGAGTAAACGGTACAGATAGTAAAAAAGGAAAAAGAATACCTTCACCCGGCAAGGGAGAGATGATCAGAAAATTTATGCATCGTTTCCACCGTAATCTCCTTCTTCCCTCTCTCTTGTAAGGGTGATTTTTTTAGGGTTAGGTTTAGGGTGATATTTTTTAAAAGGGGCCATCTTGTACGAGGGAGTGTTTTTCATTTCCGTATAAGATACTTTCTTTAACGTTCCCAACATGATAGAGATGAAATTTAAGATTCACCAAACAAAAGTTAAGAAGGCAAATCAACTTTAGTTGTTATAAATTGGAGGAGCCAAAGGTAGTGAAGTGCGCAAGAACTTCATCTCTTTTAGACCATTCATATTCAATAATTTTAGATATAGACCTCTTTAGTCTAAAAACACGGGATTTAAAAGGGTATGTAATGATCATGACGAAATTTTTTCTGGTATTTTTTTGGGAAAAGGGTCAAATATACTCCTTTATTTTAATATATTATTTATATTTATCCTTAGTTATATAATCGGGTCACATATATTCTTACCGTTAGCTAAATTTTTTAAAAATACCCTCCACCTAACAGAAAACCACCGAATTAAAAAAATACTTATTTTTTTAAAACCCATTAATAACTCGTTAAATCTTTTTTATTTACTGCACTTCTTCCTTACAGATTAGTTATCTCCTTCGTAGTCATTTGTTAAACTTAAGACGTGAAAGACATAAAAATACCGACAATCATATATTCATTTATATATTGAGTCACGATTCTTTTAGTATCCTTATTATATGTTTATTATATTCTACCTTTTCAATTTTTTTTTCTTCTAGCCTTTCTCTTTGTTTTTTCCCACCATGCAGAATTGTGCCGAGTATTCACTATGATTTTTTTCCATCATGACGTGAATGTTCATAGCATCTTATTAGGTTGACAATTATGAAGTCTTAAGGCAGCTACCGAGATATTTCTTCCTCCAACAATGAGCCTTTGTTGATGAGTATTCACGCATCATATTTTCTTATTCTGCTTTAAGCATTTGAGCAACGAGTAATTATCGCCAAATCACGCCTTAAGAATCAAAGTTAGATTTCAAGCTATGGGATGGGATATTCATAATTCTTAGTAACAACTGAACTTATAAGGAACAAAAATTAGAAAATAATTAAAGGAGATTCAATTTAATATCAAGCTAGAGTCTACGAAAATCATCAAGAATGAAAGAAAGTACACCAAGAAGTTGGAAAGTAACTTAACAACCTACGTACACTAACTTCATGTATTAACCAAACACAAATATTGATAAAGTATATATCAGTTGTTACTGACATACAAACTAACTATTAAGTGTGCATTACATTAGACAAATGGATGCCATATTATAACTACAAAAAATACAACCAAAAGTGATAACATGACATCCTAACGCCACCATGAACAACTAAGAACCAAAAATATAAATTCTTACTAATTCTACTTCCACCATTATTCTCGATCTCTCTCTAAATGAATAAAATATGTTAAGATGTCTCAGAGATCTAGGTTCCGTATTTTTATATGATGGGTTTAATGGGTTATGGGTTAATGAATTTTTTTTAAAATGATTATTTTATTAATCTGGTGGATTCCGTTAGATGGGAGTATTTTTAAAAAGTTCTGTTAACGGTAATGGTAGATATGTCCCGATAATATAACGGAGGATAGATATGAACAATATACCAAAATAGTGGGATATATTTGGCCCTTTTCTCTATTTTCTTTGTATCATTTTGTCTTTTTCAAATTCAAAGACCAACTCATTATTTATTAACCGTGTACTCGTTCATTCATATGAAAACATATACTAAAGCATATCTTTAATTGAATATTTTTTGTGGTTATGAGGAGTTTGACACAGTTGTAGTACCAACAACATATGAAATGAACGCGCCACCGTCTCCAAGGAAGCATATGAGTCTCAGCGGGGTGGAACCTGATGCTAAAGATGAAACATCTTCCCAAGAACTGGACATAATTTTGATTCAATATTCAGAGGCATTATCCCAGCGGGAAAAAATATTATAGGTAAGTAAAATATACAGTCCTTTTAATTTGTATTAATATAGTCACTTTAATTTTTGCTTTTTGGTGATGTCCCTTCTTTTTAATATTTTCATTAATGTGATACTTATGTTTTCTTGAGCCGAGGGTCTATTGGAAACTATCTTTCTATCCTCACAAAGGGTAATGTCTGCGTACACATTACCCTCCCCAGACCTTATGGTGTAGGATAATATTGTTGTTGTATAGTCACTTTAACTTTATACACAATTAAAAAAAAAACGAAAATAGATAATTAGTTAAGTAAGGTCTATAGACCTCAAGACTGAAGGCGTAAAAAGAAGACACTAAGGGTGTGTCTGGTATAACGAATATCATTTTTCGTGGAAAATGTTTTTCAAGAAAACGTTTTCTTGGAAACAAGTAGTAATCTTATTCATTTTTCGGTGTTTGGTATGCAAATTAAGAAAAATAACTTTTTCAGAGTATTCATAAATAACTTAGATACATCGAACATGAAGCCATAAACTTTCAAACCAACAAGCTTCCGAACCCACAAATTTCATAAACTTCTGAACCGCTAAACTTTCGAACCCGCAAATTTTCGAACCAGAAAACTCTATAATTTCTAAACCTGCAAACTTCCAAACACATAAATCTTCGAACTCATAACTTTGGAACTCGTAAAATTTCGACCAATAAACTGAAAAATGGAAAAATCAGGACTGAAAATATAAAAAAAAAAAAAAATTTGCGGGGGTTGGGTGGTGCAGAAAAACAAAGAAAAATAGAAAGCAGAAAATTATAAATACAAAGAAAAAGTAAAAAAAAAAAATTGTGGGGGTGGGGGG